>VNWX01001594.1:0-14677 GCA_009869905.1 Ceratophysella communis | reverse complement strand
TTTTGATAGGACGCCAAAACTTGCTCAAAGCGCAGCCAGGCATTATTGTTAACTAATGCAATGTTCACAATGATCATGCAACTCAATCCAATACTTCGATCTGTCCTGTGTCAATTTGCAATCGTCTTTATTTTATTGGGTGCTACGTTATCTGCAATGTGCAATTAACGGAAATCTATGTTGTATGTAAATGAAATTCGCATTGAGCTTGACTGCTAATGGGATATAACAATAGCAAATTTGTTCAATTTAACAAATCGTACAGTAAATTTAACTATATTCAAAGAAAAGTACTGCTATCAGTATTCCGATTAGGATAAACTCAATAAGCCGCAGCATCAATGGCGCTCGTTGAAATCTCTGATATAGGTTTTTCCAATACAAATAGATTAAAATGGTAATATGATTGGATTGTAATGTAAAAGGGTCATCAAGATTTCACGTCTGTTTCCGTTCTAATTTCTAATTCCTCGCCCTCCTGGTCCCGCTCCCGCTTATGAAAACTGAAAAATGCGATTCCTCCTAGCAATAACAATTTTTGAGCCTTAAGTATCGTCGAAACGATTCGATAAGGCGTAATAGGTTAATCCATGATTTGTGTCAAGTTCCTTACGCATGGCGTCTTATATTGATGGCTGTGGCAATGAAAAATAAGCATAATTCTATTTCCATCACGTCAACTCTTTAACACTGATTGACTGACCAGGAACCGAGAATAATTGTTCAATCAAGAATGCATCAGTGATCTCCATTCCGTTGTTGTCTCAGCGTCAGGACAGGAACAGAACGGATCAATTAAACTAATCTTAATTAAGCGATACTTAAATACACGGATTTACAGAAACAAAAAAATTCCAACCTTTATACGTGCTTGAAAACTTGAAGAGTGTGAAATGGTAATGGAAGGCTCAAGGACGTCACAACTATTGTTTCATAGGTTCTTTATCAAATCTCCGACAATGATTAGCAGATTACCATATACCTGAGACCCCGATACATACATCAGTGCAGCAGTAATTAAGTCTCACATATCGTGGACTTTGAGGGTAAAAAATATATATTTGAAAACTCGATGACCATGAAAGACCTGGTAAACTTTACACATTATGCCCTTTGCAACAAGCAGCCCTCTTATATGTAGTAGTATGTCGCATTATGTCATCGAAACAGGAATTTCCGAAATAATATTAATGATCAAATCACATTCCATGCCTGTGTTTCCCTCATTCTTGATTGGCTTTTGCGTCCCTAATATTTAATTGCCAAATATTTATTACGAAATAATAGTGGAGTCAACAATAACCCAATCACATTCCAAAGATGACTTCCTTAGCGTGCATTGCATACATTTAAATCTCACCCTCTCACAGGCATGGGCTATGGGCATGACGCATGAGTAAAAATTAGATATAAATAATTTAATTGTAAATTGAAAACAAGGACCACAAGAAACAAACAAACTAACATTTGCTAACCTTTTCTCGCCACCCGACTGCGGATCTTAAATATGTATATTACGTAGGTAAACATCCTCCCTACGTGCATAGCATTGCATTAAACACGGAACCCCGTGCATGCCTCAGAGCTATCACGATCACGAATCGTAAATGAATTCAATCCGAATTTCATGCTCAACGCATTTTAAATCCTATCCTACTATCACAGTCAAGATAAGTTATTTAGAAAACGACACCCTTCCCCCAAATTCGACAAAGTGTGTACCGTGCAAATTACAATGAAACCATTGTCATGCTGCAGTTGCTTCCTGATATCCAACTTTCTAGGTCAATGGAATGAGCAGATTGCTGGGCATACAATGAGTGCACGCTTTAATTCATATTAGTTAAGATGAAAAGTAATATACCTGGCGTGTTACGTTACGTGTATTGGTGCAGGCAGACTGAAAAGAGAGACTTTCAGTTTCTACCAGTAGCCCAAAATCAGACACAGACACAACCGGTTGTCTTTCAATTATCTAACCCTATCCCAGCCTCTACTCTGTTTCTTCTTTGCTCCAATATTTTGCAAAATCTGTATTCCCATAGTATTCTTTTGGTATTATGAAATCAGCTCGAATCATTCTATGCATTTTGATTTGAGATGCCATTTTGTCTGCGAAAAGAAACCAGAGATGCTTCTGCCTGATGCTACCCTCACCCAAACACGTTAAAAATTAGACAACATGGAAACAAATACGTCGTGTCGTGAGTCGTGATCGTGAATCGAAAAATGATTCTCACCGCATGCATACCAATGAGGTGTTATTTTGGGGGTGATTCTTATTGCACAATAGCGCTTGAAATATTATATTAATCAGATATGCATTTGGATATTCAGCTAGGTACCTAATAGCCGAGGTCCTTTACATTTCAAGTTCAACAATCTTTCGCTTCATGAAATGGTAATCATGGGCAAATCTACGCAATAAAATGCAAAGTTTACCAGTGTGCACATCGCAATGCAGAACACATGAGTATTCATATATGCAGTGATATAAATATACGCAGTAATGCCTGAAGGAAGACCATCGAAATTCAAGCCTCTTTCATAACAAAAGTTGCATGATATTTGCTGACAAGTTTGAGTTTATCAGGACACAAGGAAGTTTTACAAATGTGAGTATCTCTGTCCTGCTATAGGCTATAGCTTGAGCTATTCATTAACCAAGTGCTAAAGGAAGCCAAGAATAGTATCATAAACTCTTTATTTAGCTGTAATTGTATTGACAACGAGAGTTGCATTATCTAGAGAATAAACTGATATAATAGAACGTAATTCTGTATTGCAATAACCTTGCAAAGTTAAGTATATCTGCTGTCTTACGTTATAACCGTGTTCAATAGGCATGGGTGTCACGGGCAAGCCTTGATGCGTGCCGCTGGCTACAACCACATTGTACTCATGAGCATCATCACTCCGCACATACAATGACAGTGGATCAGTCCACATTTCCTCATTAACACAAGCACTGTTTCTAATCACTTTGCTTACATGAGTGCTGGGAGAATAACCTGCAAATTTGGTTTCTTTAACTTCAATAAACTCCAGTGAATCGAAATTCATAGTTCTGTTCTCTTCAGGACAAGTTCGGAGGAGGCAGTGAACCAAGTTAACAATTTGGTTCAACTGAATTTTCATAGCGACCATTAAAAGTCTAGTAGTAATTAGAGAACACAGGATGCTGAAGAAGGCATTGGAGAGCTGGGACTGGATACTTGGCCTTACACCACAACAACAGGATCTTCTGGGCACGCAGATGCTGAAGGGAAGGGACCACGACGTTGACCTGTCGGAAGTTCCTAAAAACAAACCTGTAGAACACACATATTATACACCTAGCAATACCTACTTTTTAAAACAAACAAAAAGGGAGCAGGAAACGTTATACCCCAAAAATAAATTTACCCCATTCCCAAAAGAAGCCAGTAGAAAATATTATATAAGGAAAGGGATCGTTAAGTTTATCGTTAATTTCAATAGGATGGGCAGGAGGGACGGTTATTTATACAGAAAATGAAGAAATGGTTAACGGAAATTTTAGTTTGGTTAAGGATTATTTGTGAAAAATGTCATTATTATGTCCTAACGCTGATGGCGCTGCTGCTTCTGCATTTCGGCAATACGTCGCTCCCTCTCTTCCATCCTCTTTCTTCGGTGCTCTTCCTTTTCTGCAATCTAAAACAATCATCGGAAACAGAATTGTTATCTTCTGTTTCTGAGCAACGATGACCATATTAAAATGAAGGAGTGAGGTCTGATTTCAAACTGCTTACTTGTTGAGGATTGAGAGGGAGCCAGTAGATGCAGGGAGTTGTAACCGTTTTGCGAAATAACTCATCTAGAGCTTTGCCACTTGGCTCAGGTTTCTTTTTAGTTTCACCACTTTGCTGATCTCTACGATCTATATGAGTCCACATAAAATCATTTACTCATTTACAAATTGACACAATTTGCAACTAATGCGTTATACTCAGTGGAGCCATATTCTGTAGAAAATACTGTATAATGTACCTTTATCTCGTTGTGGCGATCGAGAATGTCTTCTTCGCTTTCTATCTCGACTTGTCGATCGTTTCCGGTCCTCAGGTGACCTGGACTTTCTCCGCTTCCCCAAATCCCATTCCCGAATTGAGACTTGACGCTGAGAAGGCTGAGGAGGAACAGCAAAATACTGCTTAGTTCTACAGTATAGGTGACAATAGCGGGTCCTATATCGCTATGTCAGTAAACCAGAGCTTACCTCAGGCTTCTCTTTGACCTTGATTTCAGGTTCTCCAGAATCTTTCCGTCGCAGGTCTTCGAAGACCCTTTCCGTAGTAAAATCCACTGATAGACACTTGGGATTCGATACTGGCCATCGAACTCCATGTAAGGCTGTCCGAGTTTCAATAGCCTCATTCTCAGAGTCATACTGAAATGTAGAATACGAAACTCGACTTCATTTACCATGCATCAACAGCAAGTTAGGAAAAAACTTCACTAATTAATGTCATATGTAAGTTGAGTTGAGAAAGCTCCGCATTAATAAAACTTATATAACTAAGCTGGGTACCTTTGCCACACATTTCGACTTGATTTTGTCCACCCATAAATCCAAGACATTTCCCGTTCTTTGCAGTAACTCCTTTAGCTGGGGAAGGGTGAAGGGTCTGACTAAGTTGGTAACAATTATAATCGGCGTTGGAGCATGTTTTGGTGGCGTTAATTCCTTAGGGCCTTCGTCTCCCTGTGAAATGAAATGGAAAGTATAAGTATGGTATTATTTAAGATTAGTAAACTCTGGGATACTGCGATCTGCGATGCTGGATAAAAAATACAAAAAGCTATTTCATTTCACTTACAATTGAAACCATTGAAACCTTTCGCATAATGGAGGTATCCATTTTATGGCGTAAATCCTCTTCAGCTGAATCCATATGGTCATCTGTTGGACTCATGTCTGTCGTGGAGAACGTCCTAGTAATTCTAAAAGTCTCGTCAATATCAATCATTGGCGATCCAGGTGGGCTTACAGGATTTTCCTCCAAATCCTCTTCTTTTTGTATATTTGTGGCCGGGTACCACGTCTACCAATAAGAAAGCAAAGCAAAATACAAAAACTGTTTGACATCGATTGGTACCATTTTGAAATAAATGTCACGAGTAGGCATACCAGGAGGATGTCAGAGGTCAGCTCAAATGAATCAACTTCATCTTCATCAAATTCGCCAGGCCAACCTGTTAAGGCCTGGTTTTCTTTCTCTGCCTTCACTCTGGCTTCATCCCTGCGTTGACTGTGGCTGTTAGGTTTAATGCTCATTACACGGGGCTCGAATACAATAGGAACGTGTTCATAGTCCTCCATGGAGAACTGTTCCTCTGCCTTCTGGTCATCGGGTCCTTCTTCTTCACCGTAGTCCAGAGCTTCATCTGCCGCCGCCCCTTCATTTGAGCTTGCCGACGCTTGAGACATGGATCTAACAATACCTGGGTTGACGGTAGCATCTGAAGGTGCTAGAGGTACTTCCTCGGTTGGCGGTTGGATTTCTCTCTTTGAAACAGGCTGAATTACAACTTTTCCCTCGGTTTTGGTAAAAGAAATCGTTCGAATGGGACCTTTCTTTACTTTTGTATCCTCTTTGTCAAAAGTAATTGGAATAATTCGACTCTTTTTCTCCACCTGTACATTTTCCTTGTCGGACTTGATAACCGCTGGTTTTTTTGGAGGAGGTGGAACTAATTCTTCTGTCGAAGATTCCGTTACAACGAGAAGATCAGCGTCCGTATCCTTGGATTCGATATTCGCAGAATTAGGTTCGGAGGGGGAGTCTTGAATATCATCAATCGGTTTATCCGGCTTCCGAGTACTAGAAAAATCAATAGCTGGTTCTGTTTCAGCCTCGGACTCACGATCTGGAGTCTTTTCCAGTGAACTCTTTTCTTCCTCATCGGAACTTTCACTAGACTCGGTTTCATCACTCTCTGCCTTCTCTACCTCAACCATTACTTTCTCTACGTTTACTGGTGGGTTTTCCAGGTCAACCGCTGATTTTTTCGGCTTATTTTCTGAATTGCTAGGCTCAACCACAGGGATTATTTCGTGAAATGTCGGCTTCTCAATGTCAACCGCTGGTTTCTCAACGTCAACCGTAACCGGTGGTTTCTCAACGTCAACCGCTGGTTCCTCAACGTCAACCGCTGGTTCCTCAACGTCAACCGGTGGTTTCTCAATTTCAACCGCTGGTTTCTCAGTTTCAACCGCTGGTTTCTCAGTTTCAACCGCTGGTTTCTCAGTTTCAACCGCTGGTTTCGCAACGTGAACCGCGGGTTTTCCATTATCAACCGCAGGTTTCTCGATGTTTTCCGCTACTTCATCAGTGTGAACCACTGGGCTCTCACTTTCATCCACTGGGTTCTCAATTTCTACCCCTTGCTTCTCTACGTCTGGTTGCTGTTGATGCTGCTCCACGGTTTTATTACCTTCAGACATTTGTTCCTTACTAGGAGAAGAGGGAGAAGAAGTGCTTTCAATAGCCGAAGCGCCTGAAGCAGAGGGGATTGTCCCGTTTCGATCATCTGATTCAAGAACTGCAACCGATTCCACATCTCGTAACACCGAGTGCTTCCCAGGTGACGACAATGCTTGAGTTGAGGATGGAACAGATTCACGGTGAGCTTTGACTGGACTTTTCTCCCGCTCGTCTGCACTGGTGCCACTTCCCTCACTCTCTCGTATTTGCTCCTCTGTTGTAATCGTAAAGTGAAACAATCAAAATTACGGAAAAAACGTGAAGCTGAATGAATATTGAGCAAAGATTTCTCAAGAGTCTAATTCAGTTTGTATATTCGGTTGGCTTACCTTGGTACAGCTTCTTGACCACCTTCTGTGAGTGGTATAATTCCGCTTGAGATGCAAAATACTCGCGAATAAAGGGGTTGTCTTCTGCCAACTTGTCCTGCATCTGTCATACGTAAAAAATAAATGCATACCTTAATAATATCATTTAATCACAGACTCCATGACGTAATGGGAAAGAAAGCCGAAAGTTGACAATGATGGTTTATGGTTCATGAAATTCAATATGTCGTACACTATATACATAGTTAGACACCACAACAGCACACAGCATTAGAGTATAATAATATGGAATTTTAAATTACAGAAATGTTTGGTAGTTGTTCTTCATCTCCCGTAGCTGCGGCGGCAGCTCCTTCGCGTTCTCGTTCAATGACTAAGTGCTGCAAAACCAAAACGTAATTTATGCTTTAAAATCATTTCAACCTTTGCCATTCGACACTTGAGCTTTGAGCATGGGGAATGAATTAAATTGTAGCATGAAATGCAAATGCATTTACATACACAGATCACAGGGTATAATCAATCTTAATTATAAGTAAAATGCAACATACCAAACGGCTAATTTTAAGTTACAAAGATCTGAGTAAATTGAAGAGTTGAACATATGACATACAACTTAACCATACTTATGACTTACAACATATCCACTGACAAAACTGATGACTGGCATCATTATTTCATAACATTGATTTTAAGCAAATGATTACTCACGTTCTTGAGTCTATCCGACAGCTCCTTCTTTGATCCCGACTTTGACAAGCCAACCTTTTCAAGTTCCGCTTTAAGGTCCACAACCCGAAGAGAGGACAGCGGCTTCCCGCCCACCATCACCTCCCGTCCGGACATCTCACTAATCGAGGTGGGCACACCACCAAGAACTAGCAACACTCGTTCAGGTCAATACAAGAATAGGTCGAGGGTCACAGTCAAATTCTGAATTCAGCGAACAAAAAGACACGTTTGATTTAACTTCGCTCCACAATTGACAATTGACAAAAACTGCTATGTCCCTTCTTCTGCTTCTTCCGTTCATCCGGGTAAAAGCCACATCCCATCGTACCACAGAGGAACACACGTCGTCCCGTCTCTCACGATCCCCAAGAAGGTGCGTGTAATTGGTAGTGGGATGTGGGTGTGCCTCTTTCGACCGGCTTTCTCCACCACCACGTACCTACTATCAAATCAAATCAACTATATCTAGTAGAGGGTGTCCGGTCTTCCTTTTGCTCTTCCTCAAGAACACAGCATTTTAATCCGCGCCAACATATGAAATCAGGCTACGTGTTCCCTCACTATAATAATGGTGCGGGGGGTTGGTATTGCTTGCGCGATGCGCTACTGTGCTGTGTGCGCGATCTGTGTTCCTGTTGTGCACTTCTGCTGCTTCTCACAACTTCGAAATGATTAATTGTATTGTTTGATGAATGTCAAATGTTGAAGTTAAATGTAAGTTGATGCTAATTTAAGTGTACTTCATATTGAGATAAGAATCGTTTAAGGCGTAGCGTCTCCATCTCCATAAGTTATGCGTAATTGCACCAATGAACAGAATGTCATGGAATCATTGGCACAACAGTTATTTAGGAATGAAAACTCCTGGAGTTACATTGCTCTTTATTCGTGATTTTAAGGCACTGATGCACTTTGCGATGCCACCCGGGGGCACGTTTATAATCGCTGCTCCACTTGGATAAATCTCAAAGGCTTGAAACCTAACCTAACTTCGTTGAGATTGCTCACTACGACATAAAAATTATCTGAGTGGAACAGTGATTATAATCCTGCTTCCTTGCGACCCGGGACGGCGGGGATTGCGTCGTCGCACACGTTTTCCTAACCTAACCTTGTTGTACTGAGATGACACATAAAAGGTGATGTTAATTAGGAAACGTATGCGATGCCCGCGTCGCATACTACTGCGTCAGTACCGGTTTATGGTATTCCAGAGACAATGCTGTGAGATTGTCTATTGCTGCTAAAGAAAAGAAAGTTTTGATCAGCTATCTTATCATAATATTAAATCAATAGTGGGAATGAATAGGTTTATTTTGCAATTGCTGACAATTATTGCGAAAATACTTGTTCATTTCACATAATGCATGACGCGAAATCGGACGTGATGATCATAAACCCGAAAAACAGGTTAGGAAAGGGCCAACTTGTAAATTTTCGCTGCAGTAGTGCTATGCTGCTGCTGCTGCACGACGCGACGACGACGGCTACTACTACTGTTGCGGATTGCGGATTGGCTAGGCTGTGTTGTTTTTTGTTGTTGGTGCAATGCGGGTGTGTGCAGTGAACCTATGCCAGTCAGTTGGACTTGGAATTTCCTCTTGTGCTTGTCCTCTCATTCTCCTCCTCTCCTCATTCATCTCATTATTCGCTTCCAATTCAATTCCAACCTCATTTCGACACTCCGCTCAGCTGAGGCTGAGCAAAGTAGAGGTCGAAGTTCAGTATTATAGATTATAGCAGCAGGTATCGCAAGACTGGTTTGGGCAGGGTACCTGGATTTCCTCTGTGTAACGGCGACGACGGTCGACGGCGTGCACTACTGCAACCTGCTTTGCTCAATCGTTATTTTATAATACTACACTACAGTAGGTAACTTAAATTTCAGGCCTCTCAAATTAAACCCTTATATAAAGTGACCTTGTGCCTTGCTGCTGTGCTCCAGTATTGGCACTTCCATCTTTCAAGATCAACGATAAAAAGCTCAAAATTCCAAGTTCAATACTACAAGAAAGAAGAAGAGAAAATACGACGCGGCGTCGGAGCGCGGAGTCATGTCGGAAACTCGGGAATGAATCGACACTTTTTTCTAGTGTCTCGGTCTTACATTTTACTGGATGAATGAGTACAGTTGATAGTCAGGCAATCATCTCGTTGTGCATTGAAGACTGAATATCTCCCTTCACCTGCCTTCTCAATTGCAAATTGTCAATCTTGATCTGGAATTCGGCACGCGGCTCGCGGTGGCTGCTTATGTTATCGATACTGTGTACTCTGTACTCACCCATCAATTTTAGCTTTTAGTTTCAGCAAGTCACAAACAATTGTTGATGTTGATGGTAATGTTGACTCTCGTTGTATGAAATTACTTTAAACAAACTGCGAAAAAGGAGAAACCGGAAACACCTTTTGACTTTTGAATTTGAATTCAGACATCGGAACTTGTTGATAATCCAAGTATGACCTCACGAGCACATGAGTCGGAATCGGTGAGAGAATACTTATTGTAATTGTAAATTGCATACTCGTTATCGTAATTTTTAATTTCACTTACTTGCGAAATCTGCAATCCAGTATACAGCCCAAACATGAAGAATTTTGATTTGATCGGTCGCGTTTTACTGAAATTAGTATGACACAGCAGCGCGATCCATAAGTATTAGTATTGAACTTCGTAGCAAGAGGCCTAGGCCTGGGAAAATCTTAAAAATTCTGTAGAGTTCCTTTTAATTTAAGAAAATTAACTCGGTGGCAAGGCTTTCAGTATTTCAGACTTTGTGCCTGTGAGTTGCTGGTTAAAAGAAGCAAATATTTATTATACATCGATTTAACCAAATCAATTTTTTATTGGATAGGAAGTAAGCTATGACGGCTCGGAGAATGGAGCTAGCAGCATCCACAGTCAACCTCCAGCCAATAACAACAACGCCATTAGCTTTATTTCCACGCATCGAAGAACAGGCTCTGAAGGAATGCCTGCTTCGCCATCGGTATCATCGTCCCACTCTCCAATCGGCGTCCCGCCGCTCCCACCTCCCAGAGGTAAAACCAAAAAGCGTGTAAGTCGGAGAACCGAATGGGATATCCTGGAAGGACTTAAGGAAGGACAGACGTTTGACAGGGAGCCCAAGAAGTTTGAAGGTTTCGTTCTCAAGAAACGCAAATGGCCGCTAAAGGGATATCACAAAGTGAGTACCTACCTATCTATTGACAGGTTTTACATTGAGAAACGAGAAATCTACTTCGCTAAATGCTACCATAAATCTCCTTTTTCGGTCAGGGCTAGGTTAGGTGAGATTAGATCGTTTGCTTCTTTTGGATTTCGAAAGCGGAAAGCGCATGCAGAAAAGAAGTCCACAGCTTGCGTAAGCTAGTTTGAACTCCTTAAAGTTGTTTGGGATATTCTCAAGTCTCCAATCTGGAGGAACAAGGAAATTTTAAGTTTGACGGGCAGGTTGAGATGGCGTGTAAGTAAACAACTTTATGATGTCAGGGATCATAAATAACAAATTACTATAATGGAATAGAATGCCAGTTTCACATAGCAGAGACGATTAGGCGTATTTCTGTTTCTGAAGGTATTTGTTACTTAAAATGTTACAATTTCCTTCTGTCTGCCATATCGGAGTACATAAAAAGGCACATCCTGATGGTGAAGTGGATAGCTGGAGAGCGTTAAGAATTAAGAACATAATCTTGAAAACTCTTTCCGTATGTACCAATGCATTGTTGCCGTAGTTGGTAATGAGTTGTATAAATGGCGGAGCTAGTTTTTTGACTTGGCGTTAGTCCAGTTTTTTTGCGAGCATTAGCGTCTAATGCCTGATGCTACGTTTATTTTTTTATTTCTAGAGGTACTATGTGTTGGACAAAGGAATAATAATGTACGGAAAGAGCGGATGGGACATTGCACGAGGAAAAATTCATGGAAGTGTTGATGCTGGACTCTCCGTTATTACCACAAGACCTCGAGATGGCCGTGTGGATATAGATGCTGAGGACTCCATATATCATCTCAAGGTTAGTAAATGTTTCAAAGGTTGGCCCTGAGTGAAATATCTAAGCCTCGTGCAAATAAATGACACATTATGAACTGAATGGTTAATTGATGGTTTGTGGACGTGGCGTGGATAACACAGTCTCGCCAATTAAGCTTGCATGAAATGAATCAGAACTTGAATGGAAGTTAATGGGCGTAGATTTTTGTGCAGGTTGCGGAGAAAGGAATGACGTATGTACTGTATCATTTATTATATTTGTTTTGGAATTAGTTGTACCTTACCTACCCAATAGGTAATTCGAAACGCATTCTGGCCTCTAACATATACATTACCGAGTTATCAAATGTAAAGCCGTAGATAAAATCGAAAGTCTAATTAAAGATATGCGCAAGTTTCCTTAGCAGGTCTTCAGTTTTTATTTACAGGGCAATAAAAGGACTCTACTATATTTGCCTATTTTTCTGAGATGAACTATAGTATTGTAGTATATCATAGCATACAGTAGGTAGCATAGTATAGCAATTAAAGAGTTCTTGTCTGCTCTGGAAAAAAATCTGGGAGCAACAACACACATTTAGACACACCAAGATAAAAGATTACACCAATTCAATTCAAAATACACAATGAAAGTTAGAATGAGCGAGGAAAATGAAACACACGATACTTCATAGGTCTGCTAAACTTTCCCTGAATACTGAATAGGTGAAAGCCTGTGATGCAAGGCAGTATTGCCTATGTATTATTTTAAACTATGCTGCATGCCACAGCTCAGCAGGAACATCTTGGTTGAGTCTATTTTCATATTTAATTGAGGTTGCACATGATGTATGCTAATATGGAATAATTCCTTTGTGGTACTACACAGTAATTTATCTTACGGAATGCTAGCTATGCACTTATGCTTTTAATTAATTATTCATCCTATTTCTCTTGGGGTTACAGATTAAGCCGAAGGAGGTGTATTGCGAATGGATTGAACAGCTCAAGCAACATCGGTTGTTTCGACAGAACACCCTCTTATTCAAGGATCTCTCTGCGACAGCTGCAGATGATCTTGGAAGTCCGCTACACCAACCGAGTGAGTCTCGTGATCCGCGCAGTGGGATTGAAAAAGAACTCCTTCTCGTCGAAAAGGACTTGTCCCATTTGCAGCAGATAGTTGACTCAATACCACAGCCCAAGAAAGACGAAGACAATAAATTGAAAGATTTTCTAATTTTGGCAAAAGAAGGTAAGCTAGCAACTTTTAGATTTATTAAAGTACGTGACTTTTAGTTAGACACGTGTGCTGGTGCTGAACTTTTGACTTTTGAGGAAGTCATATTCATTCACTTTATAACTTGATTTTCCTTTTCCCTGCGCATGCATATGGTATTACTTCAGTCAGAGTTACTATCCTTACTTCAGGATCAGGAGTTTTCTGGAAGCATACCGTGGTTAGCCTGTCGTAATTTCAACATAGCCCGTGTCTGCCACGCCGCGCTTCCTTCAACCGTTAGTTTCTTGGTATTGTGTAATATACCGTAGTTGGAATTGAAGCAGTGTGGATATAAAAATATTGCGTGAGGAATTTTATTTGAGCAACTAACGTATTTCGAATTTCATCAAAAAGGGCAAGGATAAAATAAAAATGAGTAAATACGTGACCAAGAAGTTAAGGACAGGGTTTTCTGTGTCATCAAATATGTTTCAACCGCTTTCTATGCTCATCGCTTGTTGAAGCTTTTTAATAAAACATGATGTGCTCAATTTCAACGAAGTTGTTGAATTCGTTGAGTTTGTATGTTATGTGTATGTGTATACGTTGAGTTGAGTTCAGGTTCATCAGATTCAGACAGAGCTTGGAAGTTTATTGTGACTTGTGACGATGGTTGAACGCGGCACACAATACACAATCTAGGTTTCAATAGCAGCTTCTGTTGCGCGTTCTGTCTGCCACTTGTTATGTTTTATGTTACTTTAGCTTCTTCAGAGAGTTCTGTTTTCTGTTGTTGGAAAATAAAGGATCGATGTGAAACGTGAAACCTCTCAAGAATTGAAATGAAGTTTCAGTTTCAGTTCTACCTTACTGGAGAAAGGCTTGGTTAAACCATATAGGAAGTCTTAAGTCTAGTCGACACTTGCTAGGTTCACAAACTGGAGCAGCAATTTTTGCTCGTGTTTGCAAAACATGACGTTGTTCAGGCGAGTTTAATCATGGTATATTGATTGCCTGCTCTCCCTTCTACTTCTCCAAGAAAGTCTCACTCAAGTATTGCGTGATAAAATCCGTAGGTTTAAAATTATCAGAAACTCTGAGCATACACGCAAAATTGGAAGTCGAAAGAATTTACGAAGTTCAAAGGATAGGGATCATTAACTCAACTGTGGCTATTTCAGTTTCCTTATTCATATTAGAAAAGGCTTACCTAATAACATGTGCTTTATCAAGTTTCAATTTGATGCCACAATTTAATGGTTAAGGATTCCTTTACGTAACATTACGTAAAAATTCACACCACAAAGTAATGTTCTTTGAAATATCATGCAATTCCGCAGTTTACAAAAGAGCCGAAAATACGCACTTTATTTATTTAGCATTGTTTATTCTTTGGTACACTGACAGCTCCCTAACGCACTTTATTTATTTACATTGTTTATTCTTTGGTACACTGACAGCTACCTAATTTAGTCTTTATCTTTATTACTCTAGCCTCTAGTTAAAGCAAATAATGCCTAGCTTTCAATAAAAAAAGCCGGAAAGAATCACAGAATAATAGTACATACGAAAACCAGTTAAATGCTAGCCATTTTTGTTCTCAACTTGCTGAAAACAAAATACACTTTGTGTTCATGTTTTCTTAATTTGAGCGAGTCTGTCGTGAATTTAACAGAAGGTCTTGCTTTACTTTTGAGCCGCAATGTTTCATTTTTCATTTTTTTTTAACTTGTTCTGTTTTATTCACAGTCGTGGTGAGTCTCCGAGGAATTTCGCGTTCGGTGGGATCAGGCATTAATGCTCGAGAAGTGGAAGGCGGTGCTGCTACGCTCCGCCATGCACTCAATCAAGCTCTTCAACAAAATTCCGAGTTCAAATCCAGGCTAAATCGGATACATCGTGAGTCTA
>VNWX01001593.1:0-14682 GCA_009869905.1 Ceratophysella communis | reverse complement strand
GGACATCATTCTCTCTTTGAATGTCATTTCGTCATCATGCCTCTCGTCCTTTGGTGGTGGCGGGATATTAGGGGTACGCTTAGACTGACAACAAGAGCACCTGCACCTGCAGGGACAGCCTTCATCTGGCGTGTCTTCATCCTCTGCCTCCCGTCGTCGTTCTTCCAAAATGGCAGCTTGTTCTTTCTTCCATTGAGCTTTTTTGTCAGGAACAACCGTTACGCTGGAATCAGCGAGAAGAATCTTCTTAAGTTCACCGGCAACAACGGATTGATTTCGCTTCCGCAGACGATTGAAATCAACTGAACTGTTCTTCGAACTGACGCGCGACATAAGCCGATTGGGACGGGTCAACGTTTCCTTTCTTTCTTGCTCACGAAAGGCCTCTAACACTGTTCCCAATTTCAAAGGAGCGCCTTCTTCGGCTTCCGTTGCCTAGCAAGAAAGGTTAGATACAAAGAATTAATTTTTATCAAAATAGAGAAAACAAGATGACCGGCGATTTTCAACATAATAAGGGCGAGTTCGTTAATATGGACTCAAACCCCAACCAAAACTAGGATTTGTATTATATAATTGCGTACCGGTCCCACGTCCATTTGAACTGACTTTCCTTTTTTGATTTTCTGTCTACTTTGAGGAGGTGACGACTTTGGATTCTCAAAAGAGAGTGGGATATGTTTCTTTTGCTTTTTATGTCCATGACCTTGAGGTACTGGACTGAGATCTTTCCTAGCGTCACGTTTAATATGCTTGAAGTAGGTTAAACTCTTTTCATTCTTGCCACTCTTCCTATGTTCATGCCTAAATCATTCGATCAATGGTGAATCGGTGAAAAATTGATCAAGAGTAGATATTGTGTTAAGTAGAACAAAGAGATTTGGTGAAATCCTAAAACTAATATGCTCGTACTTATCCTTTGTCTCCTCGAACGAAGGCTTATCTGCCTTATCCGTTGGTCTTTCGGGGTGTTTTGCTGGACTGGTTGGCAGTGGTTTAGAATTCTCTCGATCCGCCATTTTCGATTCTCGTTTAGGAATCCCAAAACTCAACTTTGTTATCACATGTAAATGAAATTATTTGAAGAATAAAAATTTGCAGGAAACTATCTTACATATGAGAGTTCCCATCTCCATTGGCATTTTTAGTTGTTGTTCAAATAACAAACTTTAAACTAAGAAATCACTGATATGACGACATTGCGATTTACGATGCTGTTTCTTAATAAGAGAGCTTAATTTTATAAAAATCTTAGGCTTAATTTTATTATTGATATATTTTATCACCATTATTTAAAAGCGAGTTGACTTTTCGGGTCTTCGGACTCATGCAAAGGCAAATGACTCATGTTATGGTAATAAAATGTAGGGAAAGTCGTTTTACACGTAATTAGCTTATCAGTTCTTAACATTTTACAGCTCTGGTGATTTCTGATGAAATTGAAAATATATTTGGAACGACTTTAATTTCTCATCTCAGCTACAATTTGAAAAAGATACCGGTTGTTGCAGGTCTTCCGTTTATAACGTAAATGATTGTTAAAATTTTTTACGCTTGTTAAATTTGAGGTAATTAAATTACCAAGGTAGTTAGGAGGAATAGGAATCGTGATGCACAGAAAAAAATTGTTTTGTTTATTTGTTTTCCAATTTGTAAAGTAATTTTTTAAACTAGGATAATTTCAGGATAGCTGATTCATAATTAAATGATACATACTTTTTTAAATTTGTTGCTTGTATAATTTCATAAGCTGTCAAAATTGATGTTGATTTTGTCAACATATAAATGAAACTCTAAGAAGAACTGTTTACCAATTAGATCCCGAATAAAACGACAAGGAACACATGGATTTTGGTAACAAACCCATTTTTCTATTCAATAACACCTTAAGCCTTTAATCTGTTGAAACTGGAAATTTGTAAGTTTATAGATTTTATTTCTGCTGAGCAATTCATAATGACTTAATCTGGTCTACAGGCTTGCTTTCTCCTGATTGAACATGATCTCTAATGCCGGAAGAAAGCGACGTTTGATAGCAATGTTCACACTAACATTCATTTACATGGTTGTCGAAGTAGTAATCGGAGTCAAATTCCATTGTACGTCGCTATTGGCAGATGCTTTTCATATGCTATCTGACGTTATAGCCCTCACCGTGGGTTACATATCCATTAGCGTAAGTTGATAGTGCCGCATTTGTATGGATAATTCACCATGAGTTACATAGAATGACGCTTTATAAATAACCTTTAAAACAGCTATCACCCAAAGCTTGGAAAAGAAGTACTTTTGGCTGGGCACGAGCTGAAGTCTTGGGAGCATTAATCAACGGCGTCTTCTTATTAGCACTCTGTTTCAGTCTCCTCATTCGAGCCATTGAAGGGTAAAGGTAAAACCATATTATTTCAACTAGAGCGTCGTTTCTGCTTCATACCAAAGATTATGCTTATTTAGTTTCATCTCGCCCGCATTGATGGACAAACCGTTTTGGGTATTAATCGTCGGAATTGGTGGACTGTGTATGAATTTACTGGGCCTCGCCATTTTCCATGGTAAACCAAACGCCATGTCATTCCGTAATCCAACCGTGAAGTTTTAACATTTGCAAAATATGGTAATTTTCAGAGGGCGGAGGACATGGACACAGTCACGGAAACGCTAGTAATAAAAAGCCCAGCAAAGGTAAAGGTGATGACACAATCCATCCGCGTCGTGGCTCACTTCTGAAGCACAGAGGAAGACTCACTCGAATGGCGGCTCCTCCGGTGTCCAGTGATAGTGATCTTCACCCTCAGTCATCTTTAATACTTCCGGCACAACCAGCAGCGTCTCCAAGTAAGGATTCTTCGAGCCATACAGTCGCTAATGGAGATTCAGCCCACACTTCGATTTCAGTACAGCTCGAGAATCAAAGTAGCAACGTATCAGCCGTAAATCGGAAAGACGGTGAAAACGACGAAGATGGCTCGAAAGATAAGAAAAACGTGGGTTACACTGATATGAACGTTGAGCGATTCTAAGAGCTTCGTGAGCTGAGCCATATTTTTTTTCTTGTAGATGAACATGAAAGGTGTGTACTTGCATCTAATCGCAGATACACTTGGCTCGGTTGTAGTGGTAATTGTTGCCTCGGTGGTATACTTTACCGAGAAAAAAAGAGTCGCGGCTCAAGTCAAGGGTGAAGATGTGATGCCCTGGAAATTGATACTGTATCTCGATCCTTGTTTGACAGTTTTCATGGTCACTTTGGTGTCCTGTTCGACTGTCCCTTTGGGTGAGAATTTTAACTTGTTAATCTTCCTTTCTAAGAGCCATTCATTTTATTACTTTAAATTTGAAGCGAATAATTGCCTGTTTTGCAGTTCAAGAAGCTTCACTTATTTTACTCCAGACCATTCCGTCCAATATCAATGTAAATCATACACTATAATTTTTCTGCTTTCGTTTTCAATGTAGTCAATTTCCGTAACATGATTATTAGGTGGATAAGCTAAAGAAGAAATTATTGAAAACAGTTGACGGTGTGCTTGGAATTCATGAGTTTCATGTTTGGCAGTTAGCAGGAGATCGAATAGTTGGCTCAATACACATCAGGTAAGAGAGCTGCGATAATCAATTCTGCGTGAATAATGGCATCTTATTTCATCCACTGCCTTTCTATAGATTTCGAGATATTTCTCAGTATCTGTCCAGTGTAAGAGCTGTCAAAGATTTCTTTCATCACAACGGTAAGATTACATGAGAATATAATGTCCATGCTTAACATAGGCCTAACAGATGCTGAAGAAGGCTTTTATTTTGATTTCTCATAATCATACTTACAAAACAAATAACACAGGTATCCACTCAATAACAGTTCAAGCGGAGTTTCAAACACCGGTAAATCGAATTTTGATTCTGAATAGTAGTAGTCCTTCGATGGCTAACCCATTATATCAAACTTTGCTCTGATTTAGTCCCAGACAATCTTTGGACCGGATCAGCAGAATGAAGCAGAAAAGTGCTTACTGCTATGTCTTCCGGAATCTAAAGGAGCGCCACTGCCTTGTGCCTCAAGCACTTGTTGTGGACCTCAGGAAGAAGCAAAATAATCTTCAGCAGAATGAAGCAGAAAAGTGCTTACTGCTATGTCTTCCGGAATCTAAAGGAGCGCCACTGCCTTGTGCCTCAAGCACTTGTTGTGGACCTCAGGAAGAAGCAAACTAATCTGAATGTATGCTTTGACCAACGAACAAAATTTTAACGTGAAGAGTAAAATGCAAATCAAGGAATTTTATGATTACATATCATCAAATGCTCTTTGTTTTCTATGCTGACACTTTACCCATACGTACTCTGAAAGGTCATATAGCGAACCCTAAACGGAAATAGACCAGTGGTACCAGTAGTACCTCCAGAATGCAAACGTTACCAACATTTAGATTTTATTGTATTGACCTTATTTGAAGCAACTCTCCAATTACACTTTTTGGCTTGACGTAATAATTTTGAACAATGTTCCATTAAAAGTGTTTACATTGAAGTCGGAAGGTCGCAGGTAATAAAGTTATTTTATCATTTGAGCACGACGCTACAGACAAAAAGTACGACGGGAAGAACGAAAACAAAATATGAAAGTGGGTATTAAAGCCATAAGATACTTTATTAATTAGGCAAGTACTACTATACTGTAGGAATAATCGAACTTCTTGAGTTGGGAAGTAATTAGGAACAAGTTAACTGCATTTTTCACAACGCATTAAACGGTTTGGAATCGGTTTTGAAAGTACAACAATCTTCCTACTGGCACGGAGTATTTCTTTCTTCCCCTATTCCTATGTATTATCCTCGGTACCTTCTGAAGCAAGCCGTTTGAATGAAATCGACTATGCGAGGGCATTTATTTTTATCTATAGCTGTTAAGCTAATACGGTCATCCTCTTTATATCTTCTTATTTGAACATATTTCTTTTATTTGACAATTGATCAATGTGTACATACAGTATTTTATTCATGATTCATATTCTTCTAGCATCTCATATGAGCTCATTTACACAGATGTATATATTTTGCCTTGAACTTATAACTACAATAGAATGTCCAGTGTTTAGACTAGCAATAATTGACAACCGATCGTCTTCAAAACAGAATACGAAAAGAAAGTCCGCCTAAAAGCCAGTCATGTAGTGGTAATAAACAGTTGTTTCCTGGCTGTAGGCAGCTGAGTGGCCATAGTAGCCAGTAGCTGACGATTTCTGAGAATTTGACTATTCAATTACACGTGCCGTTTCATAATACGTGGTGTCGTATTGGTAATAAAACGCTCAGAAAACCATAAAAAATTTACGACTTGGTACTTCATTCCAATCTACCATCGCAAATCAAACTTGGAAATATTCAGTAATTAAAATCGAGTATTGCTTCGAATTTTATGACTCGATGTTAGGATTAGGCACTAATTGTTTCAATTTCAAACAGTTATCACATCGGTCTTCATCGTGAGAACACCTATCTAGCTTCTTGAGAACAGTCGTCGACTGTGCTTAGTTATAAAAATACAGAAACACGGTGTTTTTCTTGACCGATTAAAGCCTGTTTCACTTTTTACTAGGTACTCCTCTGCCACACGACCACAATGATATAACAGTAGTTCAAATTAGAAGTTAAGTGCTAAAATTTTTCAGGAGAAATATTCAAGAGTCCCCCTTGACTGGAATTTGGTTCTTCAAGATGGCGGGCAAGAAGCAGCGCCTGTTGCTCATGTTCTCCATGACTTTCGCTTTCATGTTGACGGAGTTAATTGTTGGGTATTGTGGAGACTCCATGGCCTTAGTTGCGGATTCGTTCCATATGCTCAGTGACGTAATAGCCTTGGTGGTGGCCTTCGTTTCAATTCTTGTAAGGTCGATTTGTAGTATAGTGAATTCAAATTTCGAAATTTGGCCGAATCTATTGTTGGCTTCTGTACTTAATGATTTTAGCTTTCTCCAAGACCCTGGAAACAAAGTACGTTTGGCTGGGCGAGGGCTGAAGTTCTCGGTGCACTGATAAATGCCGTTTTCCTTTTTGCGCTATGCGTCACAATCGTGGTTGAATCTTGTAAACGGTAAAACTTACAATAAATTTGAAGCACTAGGCTCTAACCCAAGAAACTGAATTTGAGACATTGTTTCTATTTTAGTTTCATTCACCCAGAGCTAATTTCAGAACCTAAGTGGATCCTCTGCGTTGGAATTTGCGGACTTATAATTAATTTGATCGGATTGCTAATTTTCAGGGGTAATACTAATATTTTTGGTGTCTAGATATGGTCATTTTGAAATACTTTACTTAACGCTTCGCGGTTTCTGATAATTTATGGTGCTATCATGCAGGACATGCACACAGTCATGGTGCAGGAAGCAGTCATTCCCATGGTCAAGGTCGCAAAAAGTCCATATCCAACCTCAGTACAGCCTGTCAAACCCACTGATGACGATTCAGCGGATGTACCCATACAAGTTATTGCTGAGAGGGTTCCGGATATCCTACCATCGAAAATCGATGGGATTTGTTCGACAGCAATATGTCGAGAAAACGAACGAGACGCTAATGCTGCTAATACGCGCAGTCCAACCGAGCAGCTGAATAGTTCACAGGTGAAAATATCTAACCTCAGGTCTGATTGATGCTGGTTTATCATGTAACTCCAATCTGTGTTTTCCAGATGAATATGCGCGGCGTCTTTCTCCACGTCCTAGCAGACGCGATGGGTTCAATTGCGGTCATAATTTCAGCTAGCATTGTTTGGGCCACGGAAGAGGCTCGTAGCCATGATGGGGATGAGTTTTGGCGCAGCTGCATCGTCTACATTGATCCTGTACTGAGCATAATTATCGTTGTTCTGATTTTGGTGTCAACATGGCCACTTCGTGAGTTTTTCTGACCTTCTTGTTAATATCAACTGTACTATTCTTCTCGCTTTGGAATTAATACTTGTATTTTCCAGTCTACCAAGCATCCATGATTCTGCTTCAAGCAATGCCACCACAGATCAAGGTATCACCGTAACTCAAATCTAGCAGAATACCTTAGTGACATTCAGACTTTGTTCTTGTTTTAGCTGGATGACTTAAGACGTCAACTGGTTGAAGAAGTTCCTGGCATTGTTAGCGTGGTGGAATTCCACGTTTGGCAACTAACTGGTGCCAAGATGATAGCGTCTGTTCATTTGAGGTTAAATAAATAAATAGCTTTCACCGGCTCATATGTTCTACCTATCGCTTATCGACACCATATCGTCCTGTTAATAATTTACGGTGTCGAATTATTCTGTCTTTTCCCTCAGGTGTGAGAATTTGACCGACTACATCCCGATAACCCTGCAAACTCAGGAATTCTTCCGCAGACATGGAATTAACTCGACAACTATCCAGGCTGAATTTAACGACGTTAGTGTGTTCTCTACAGATATACTCGTTCGATAATTTAATGCTTTAATTTTACTTAAGCAATACATACAGTCGTATTTATTACTAGACTCTCCTTTAATTTTTCAGAATTCTACGAAACCCAGTGAGGAACACAGCATGGACTGTTCATCGGAATCAGGAACGGATACTACGTTGACCCTGTGATAAACTTTATTAGAATTTGTACGTAGTAGTTATCCCTGAATTTTTAGTTGTTGCGCTCTCCAGCCTACTTTAGCGGTGAAGGGAACATCTTTTGCAAAATGCGCCGGTATAACAGAACCGAAACCCCCATAGTTTTAATAAAAATTTTTTGTAAATACTCTAGGAATACATCCTGCTCTGTCCAGAGAAACCAAAGGAAATCTTTAATAAGCAGAATTAGTTAAACATAACACTGAACTGTAAGCAGATTTTGACGCAATGTTTTGGCATTCAATACTAAACTTGTAGTGTATAGTAAACGATAAGGTTAAAAGATAAATAAGTAAGCATAAGAATAAGTTTAATACAAAGCGTAATTAAATATTATCGCTGTACTCACTACTCGATATTCATACAATCCAAAAACCGAATGTTCCACAAAACTAGTGATAATGATTTAAGTATCATCCTAATTTAGATTACACACAATGAACTATACCGAAATCGGCAAATCAAAAATCAGATAATTGTAAGATCCACAGTTACAGTTGTCTTTAATTTTCCGGATATTTTTCATCAAGGGTTTCAGATTTTTAGGTCGAATTATAATTGAAGAACTAAATTAAAATAATAGCCCTATGAAATTATTCCAAGTGAAAAAAAGAATTGAATTTGAAGAAGGGCTAACATGCTAAAGCAATGTCGAAATAAATGAACGAGAAGAAAGATTAAATAACACGAATGAAATTGATAACCTTGCGGAATACGCTAATGTCAGATATTCGTGACGGTCATTGATTGTGATTTCTAATGTACATTCAAAGGTCTAAACTACAACATTAATAGTTCAGCAGGAATAAACCAAATCACATCTTCTGCGGGGTCTCACTGATAAGCTACGATTGAATATAGTAATTCAATGCGCGTGTTGGTAGTTATAATGTGGCTTCAAAGTATTCGCTATGATTTGGACACATTAAAATTGACAATTATATTCTATTGTTTACATTTGTTTTCGTGCTTGTTAGATACCCGCTAGCGCAAACACACTCCTACTCATTATGTTCGACGAAACTCAATCCAGATGTTACAATTTTCAAAACGACGCGAATACTACTCAACTTTTTAATACACTGAATTTTAGATCGAATTGCTCAATTTTTCACTACCTTAAGGTATAGAAATTCAGTGCGTAGAAGAAAGTAAATTATAATTTATATGAAGTCGAAGACAGGTTTCTCACGGGAACCGTATTCTACGAACAATTCCAAACTTCGAATTTTGATTTAGATTTGTATAGATTCCACTTTTTTTTGCAAGGCTTGACCATGTTTCCTTTCACTCATATACGTTGATGTTTGATGTTGTTTAGTTATCTTCTGAGATGGGGATAAGCATCCTCATTACTCTGGCATCAACAAGAATGGAAGTTGGAATTTGAAATGGCAAACCTATAATAGAGCCACAGCTCATCTGCATTGCTTATGATTGTGACTTTCTGAATCAGCAAGTGAACAGCCCTTCCTTAAGGGTCTTCGGTCCACGACGGCTTGTTTTGCTCAGCAACCACTTTTGACAGATTCCGTTAACCACAGTATTTCTTTGACCGGTTTCTTCTCCCTCTTCCAAGTCTGCCTTCATAGCGTTGAATTCGGTCAAAGTAAACTGAGGATGCCTTGGCTGTTGCCACTGCGTCGTAGTCACGGTCGGTGTCAGCTGAAGGTGTCAAGTTAGAGTGTCCAGTGAGATAGAAGATCCGGTATTTGTCCCGAACATCACTCCAGAACTCATACCCAGGTCTTTTCAAGCCTTTCATATCATGACTGCGCAAGTAGTTACAACTTTCAAGTACTTCGAAGAACTCCCTAAAAATTACGAGGACAAAATTAATTGGGTCTGGGTTTGACACTTGGGATACTAAACTCTATGACTACCTGATTTTAAACTCACCATGATTCGCGTGTCTGAACGGCAGGGTAAGTAGTGTTAACCGTGGACTTTTCGTGTTCCCGCAAAATTCGAACACTCGATCCTTTGTAACTAGCTTGTTCTATCCACCGGGAAGCTATACGAGCGACCTTAGAGCCCTCGTCGTCAGTGTCCTTTAATTTATCCAATGCTCGATTCACTAGAAAAATCATAATCATAAGTGGGAACCTTATCCTTTGTGCCAATTACCACCAGCAGAAGCGGATTGAGTCAATATAATCAGTCATGCAATTGAAAACTAAAAATTTTACCTGAATGCGGAAAAACAATAACAAACTTCGGATGACGTCCCAAATTTTGAATGATTCTAAGATGACTTAGAACGGCTGCCAAGTCCACAAAAACCCAAACTCGCTCATCCTCCGTGTAAACCCGTTTCCCTGATCCCTCTCCACGACGATTTTTTCCAGCATTTCTCACTCTCTCTGGTACTTCTGATCTTGCATCCTGTAAAAGTCTTCCCAAAGCTTTCGACTCCTGTTCCGTAAATTTAAAAAAAAATCAATTGCTTACTATGTACTATTGCACGGCACATTTCTAACGAAATATGGTAGGGTTGGTGACTTATTTACCAGACTCCTGCGCTTGTTCAATTTATTCAGCCGCTTATCAGGTTCCTTCTTGTACTGGGTGTGCATCTGCTTCTGAACGTGTCGCTTGTATTCATTTACTGACGGAACCGTGAATGAGTTATCCAAATGAATGACTGCGAATTCGTCCGTCGCCACAAGCCAGTGTCCGAAGGCCACAAATCGACCAATGCGAATCACCGTCTACATGTTTTAAAATTCCAATTATAATCAATATCATTGAGCACACGAGCTTTGATTTTTATAACATCGGTTGACAGATGCAGCGAAAGCGAAGTCTATAAGGGACCTGGCAAGAATGGATATTCGTGAAAGAAACAGGTGCCATACTTATTTGCTTTGCAGTACTTACAATGTTATTTCTCGAGAGCATGGGCTCGCTTCTCAGGTCTGCTAAAACTTCCCGAAAAGCAGCAAGCCCCAACAACGACTTGTCTTCAGGAAGTTCATATTGAAATAACTTTTTGCCTTCAGAATTCTCCGCAGCCAAAAGCTTCCAGTCTTCTTGAAGCTTGTGCTGGAACGAAGGCTGCGTTGAGCGAACATAAAACTCGTCCATCCCACGCTTAGCCCCTTCATCCTCTTCATCGTGCAACACTTTGCTCCAATTGGTAGAAGAGAGCAAGTTGAAGACTGTACAAAACTTTTCCAAAACGTTCTTTTCGCAATTTGACGCAAAAGCATTGCGAACCGCTGGAGCGACTTGAAACCATCTCATAAATGGCAGAGTAGCAACCAAGATCGGTTCTATTTCATCCCAGCATTCTAACAACGCCTCCTTGTTGATGACAGTTTTCATAGGTGCCTCCGCTTCATTTCCATTTTGAGCAGAATTCTCTTCAGATGTTTGAGATAATTTCAACTCCGCGACTTTACGGTCAATTTCGGCTTGATAAGACGTGTCAGAAACTTCTGAAGAATCTCCGAAAGCTCCCCCGTCCTCATTCACTAATTCTTCTGGATCTGAGCCCTGGTCTTCGCTCTCCTCTTTGTCACTGCTTTGATCGCTACAACTCCACAGTTCATTTTCACTGTAACTCAAATCTGAGTCCGAAAAATCTTCGCTAGATTTTCTACGGACTGAAATAAGTGAATAAAGGAGGTTAAAATAATATACTTTACTAAACCAATATAGTTGAACCTACGTTACTATTTTAAAATTTTAACTGTACCTCCTCTACGTCTTCGGGAACTGTTGTTTGTGTCAATATTATCAGATTCGTCCTCAGATGACGAACCCTGATGAAGAAAATTCTCTGAGACTATGCAACCATTTTTTTGTCTGCGCTTGGGTAGACGCGACTTCGGATTACATCCTGGAAGTACTGACGCCAACGTGTCATTTTCGAGCGTCTCTTCACCACCAAGAGCTAACGGATCCTCAAGCGTCAACGTCTTTTCCGCAACCGGTGTTGGCGGATTTTATTTCAATCGCAAGCTCCTCCGGGGTATCGGGTTGTAGACAGCTGTGCTCTTTAAGAATCACTGAGAGTTTTTCCACGAGTTGAATAAATATTCCAATTGCAAAAGCAACTGCTGCTGAAACAGCCGACGAACCTAATAAAGTTAGGAGGGAATCATTATCATTAGTCTTCCGGATTTTAAGTATCAATCGCGACGGATCCACATTTAAGTAACTGTAGAAGTAGAGAAACTAATAGGTTACATGTTGATTCTTACCGACACTTTGTAGGCGCCAAACGGTCATTATGCTAACCAAAGACACGCGAAGGATGAGGCGGTCGTCAAACACGGAGCTTTTATCATGCAACAGATTGACGAATGACAAAATTGAGTCTTGACACGACTATAGTAAGAAACATGAAACTTAATTTCAGGTTAAAAGTTGTATACTATTTTCTCCGCTTTTGACACGGAGTACAATCTGACGGGCTTACCTTTTCAAAATTATTCATGTGCATCTTTTCGAACACGAAGGAGTATACCATGGACATGTATCGATGTGCAAAGACGTCCAAGGACTTACTGTCTATTGCTGCTGGCAACGTGGCGAAATATACAAGTTGTTTATCCAATAATTGCCTCAAATTCTGAAAAGCTCCGTCGTAAGGAATTTCGGATACCATGCTAAAAGAAAGAAATGCCCGACCAGGGTTAATGCTACTGCTAAGCTAACCGTGTTTGTGTTTAAACACAATTCACTGGGGAATGAAATGAAGGATCATAGCAAACCTGTACAAGAAGTAATACACAGCATCCAGACCTCCATTCAATTTCACACTGAGGGTCCCAAGTTGGTTATGTGCCATTCCGCTCTCAGGGTTCAAGATGAATGCTCTCGTATAATAATCCTGTGCGCGATCATAGTAAATCATAGCCATCACATCGTCACCGTCATTGTCTTGTGCGTATGTTTCAGTCAAGTAGCGATGCAAATCTCCAATGTTCAGCATAAAAGAGTACAGTAAATCAATCATCCATCTGATTGGCTGCTTCGGAGCTGTAAAATTATTAGCATTAATTACCACCCAGTAGTAGTTCCATCTCAATAATTACGTGAAGGGGTAAGTTTAATATACTAAGTAGAGGGTTCTCTATAAAAGAATTCATTAGAAATAACGCAAAGAGCGGTTACGAATCGAACAACGGCGCACCTGGGGCATTGGGATCCTCAAAAGACGTTGAAAACATGTCTTCCATTCCATTCACGTGTAGTCGTATTGAGGAATCCTTAATCTCCGGCAAGTTTTGCAACTTGACCATAAGAATATTCATATGCCCAATACCACTTAATAAATGGTTCCTGATGTAGGCCAACTGCGTTGGTGTCCATACCTTTCCCTAGAAAATACCAGATTATAGCTTACTAACGAATACTAAATAGTTGCTCGTCTAATGGTGAGTGACTTGGATCGTAAAGCATTTTAATAGAATGCTGGACCAAAATTCTAATTCTAACTGGGACTAGAAAACCAAAAATTATACGCAACATACCGGTTTCAGACGTTTGGCACGACCTAGGACATCATAGAAAACTGAACGCCAAAGTCGGTCTCTAAGCACAGGACCAAGAGCCTTTGGTGATTCCAGCAGTGTTTTCTCACATAAATCCTTCACCTTGTTCCGTCGAGCCATAAGTTCAGATCCAAATAAAGCCTCCACGCTGTCACAGCGTAGTAATGCGTAGTCCAAGTTTCGTATGGCATCTTGTACAACTCTGATGAAGACATAATTACTTATTTATGACGAATTTACAATACAATTATTATAAGTCCATCATCAAGCCTATAAACTTACTGCAACTTTTGTTTGTTAGCTTCCTTGCGGGATTTTTCATCCATTTCCTCATCTTCTTTAGTCAGTCCCGCAAGAACTTCACCTGTGAAAACATGTCGCATGGAGAAAGTAAACAAATGAGGAAACATTATGTTTGAGTACGATTAGATATTTCATTAGAGTACTGAGCCCAATCTCTTGAAGCTTAACTTACCTTCACCTCTGTCACTGTCTTCTCCACTTCCGCCACGGCTGCTACTGCTCTGTACATCCATGACAAGAGATGGGCCGTTACTAGGCCCATACGGCTGTGGTTTATGAGAAAAATATAAGCCCTCCACTTCGAGTAGTTCCTCTACTGACCTGAGACTTCAGGTAAACGGGAGTTACGAACGACTTACACAATATAGGTGCCTTAGTTCGTTCAACTTTCAATAGATATTCAATGTCTACTGCCACTGCACACTTTTCCAGGCAATAAGTTTTCAGTCACTAGTGGAGTTGTTGGTCGTCCCGCATTTAGCTTCCGATTCCGATGTTTCGATTGGCGGCGAACTCTACAGTCATCAGTAGATTGCTGCAACGAAGTAAAACACAGATGATCAAAAACAGCTAGTGACAAATGACGAGGTGAAAAAGTTCAGTCAGAGTGCAGAGTGAAAGCTGAGCTAGTTGTGAACTCTAGTCGGGTTTAGTTTTCCAGCCATTCAGTTCTGTGCTTCTTTTGTCTTTCCTGCATTATACAATATACAGTAGTAGAACTTATGAATTACATTACGAGAGCCGTGTGTACCTCTGCCCAGCCGATGATGTCGTCAGTTACGTAACAAGATTCCACTATTACGACTATTGGACAAGTCCAGTAGCTCCTGAGCCTGCTGCTGTGCACAGTCCAACAACAGCCAAGGTCGATAGTAAATTATCCTAGTTTCACTTCGATTTACGATGACGAATGACGAAGAGGAAAAAGAGAGGAGGAAATCGAATCAAGGCATCAACAACACGTCGTCGAATAGTCGAGCTAGAAACATCTAATTTCTCCGCCCACTAAACTAATCGCAGGAAATAGACGTAGGTATTCTAATTCTAACCTAAACCCAAACTAGACGCTATCTAAAATCCAAAAAACAAGACGAGTCGCGGTAGCGTTATCGTCATACATGCCCATATGGAGTCTCCAGGTGGGTCCTGGACCCCCCTGAAGCTTGACAGGGACCGTGTGACCCCCTGAAATTTTAGTCGGCCAGGACCCTCTGACACCCCCTGAAATATTGCTTGACCTTATTGGAAGG
>VNWX01001592.1:0-14685 GCA_009869905.1 Ceratophysella communis | reverse complement strand
CCTTTTGGTGTCGCGCCTTTTGGTGTCGCGCCTTTGGGCTGCTACGAAGTTATATCATCAGAAACGTGTAGAGTTGTAAAAATTTGACTTTTTTGCGTATCAAGATGTTGATGGATCAAAATTCATATGAAAATGCAGCATTATATTTTTACAATGTGAAGTTTTTAAAACACATTAAAAAATAAAAATAGCTTAAAAGCCGAAAAGGCAACATTTTTATTAAAAGCAGTTTATAAAGAAGCAAAACATCATATTCCATTCCACAAGCTCGCCGTATATGTAGCAGTTTAAAATGAAGCAGATTAGTTAACATAAGTATGTTCGATCTTCTGCACGGCGCTAACAAGTATTCACTGTGAAACAACCTGGGAGTTTAAAAATGTTCCAAGTATGTCTTTACATATAATTCAATATCAAACAACATAAGTCGAAACTGCGTATATAAACCCGTTGCCTTGGTAGCAGCTTGTAATTACTCAAAACTATTATTAAATTACTAAAACATTACTAAAATAAATAATCAAGGGTTTCCATAGAATAATCGAAAATCGTTTTGCTTAGTTTTTCAAACCAAGTGAAAAGAACCATTTTATTAAATTATTTATTTGTCTTAGAGCCCAGAAATTGTATTCTAAAACTAACGTAAAATGTGCTATAAGAAGCAATACCCGAATTTTTTTATGCAAAACTAATGTACCAAATTGTCTAATGCAATTTTTAGGCAGTTCTAGACTTTAAAATTACCGTAGAAGGTAGAACGCAGTGGCTCCAAATATGCTGATTGATGCCTAAATCAGTTCAAGCCGAAGTGTGCAGGAATTTAATTTCCTAGATTTAGGGTCAGTGAACAGAAAACAGCAGGTAAGATTCAATCATCTTGCTCATTTTATGTTATTATATATATACTGGAATTCATGTTTGAGAGCACTATAATAAAGGCTGAAAATGCAATCTAACTAGAGGTAAACAAAACGCGGTTTTCAGAGAAAAAGCTGATCGAATCGGCCTGCAGCTGCATCACTTTGAAAAACGGAAAAATATAAATTCAGTTTACAATCCTGCGACAAAAGTGTTTATCGTTCCTATGTAGTCCTAGCTCCAAGTCAACAACTGAATACTTGCATTGCATGGTCTAATGGAAATTATGAATATTTATTACACGTATTTTATTATATTTTTAAATTCAGCTATATTTATGTAGTACTGTGGACTGTGGAATCAATTTCGATGCACGTCGGCATAAACCAGTTTAAAAACATCGTAGGTAAGTATTAGGCATGAAATTTATTATATAAGCTTGATATAAAATACACTACCAACCGAACAAACATTCAAAAACGCTTCGCATATAGGAAGTTGCAACATATACTGTACCTCATGCTATAATGCTAATACCAGCTAAGCATTTATACATACAGGGCAATGCTCTATTGTATTCAAAGTTATGGAAATCAATTAAGTCAGAAATTGCATACGTACATATAGTGCTTCTACAAGATACCCGCTTAAGTACATCTATTTGCATTCTTAAAAATTACCTAGTCAAGTGTAAAAAAAAGGTAAATTGTACTTTTCAAATTCAGCAAACTATTTAAAAATGATTTTCAGCGTTTCGTGATTTCATGAGGACGTTGAAGGGGTACGGGGTTAGGCTCATCCCAACACTAGGAGATAGTTCAGGCGGACGTTCGCCAGGAACGAGGGACATTGAGAATTTCTGGAACAATGTCGTAAGGTAAATTGGTACCACAGAGTTTACAAAGGGCACGCCGATACAATAGCGTTTTCCTGCAATAAAGATAATATGTAGTGTTTAAACTTAGCGACACCTTATGTGTCGTTTTGTTTTCATTTAAAAAATGCAAATTAGCCGGTTTTTTTTAAAAATTAAAGCGTCTTATAGATGCTGCTCACCGAATCCAAAATGGACAACATGTTTGTCAGGCACGAATTCGCCATTTTCGTTAATAAATCTCTCCGGTCGAAATACTTCTGGATCTCCCCAGTACTCCTTGTCCATGTGTACTGCCCAGTGATTCGACATCACGCAAGTGCCCTAGAATTTGGGTGATGAATAAATTAGGAAAATTCATGGTAAATAGGATTTTGTAAAATTGTAATGTGATTACCTCGGGCACGCGGTAGCCCTTGTAGTAAGTTTCACGCTGAATCAATCGTGGTATTGGAAACGGAACAACGGATCCCAATCGATGTATTTCCAAAATAGTCGCTTGAGTGTATGGCATTCTATAAAAGATTAATCACAAATTAAAGTATCATGTCTTTAAACTGCTATTGATTAAGCTTACTTCTCGATATCTTCCAAAGTCGGAATTGTATGAGCTGTCACTCGATCATCAATTTCGGCTTGAACTCTCTTCTGCACGTCCGGGTTGAGAACAAGAAAAAATATTCCATAGCTAATTGTGGCACTTGTAGTAACAGAACCAGCCAGCCAGAAATCTTGAATCATGATTACTAGTTGCTGTTCTAAACGCAGAATTTTGCAAGTATCAATAACTAAACTATTTATTACACACAAATTAAATTTTGGTTAGATGATTTGAATTACCAGTGTACACAGAGTCGGGCTTCCCTCGATCATGTTCAATTTTCTGCATAAATACTTCCACGAAGCTTTCTGGCTCAGCCAAGTACGTGCCTTCTGCTTTGCGCATGTCCAGAATCGGCTGCTTTAAACATGTAAGATAAACTAAAGACTCTGAAATTTTTAAATCAAGTGTAATTTACAGAAAATGCAGAGAAACTAACGACAAACCTGTATTATATTATTTAGTTCATTGAAAAATTCGCTACCAAAACTGGTCAAGCCCATGTGATTCATTGTTTTGCTCATCCATTTGTCCAGCGTTGGAAATACTAGCCTTGGATTCATTAGGCTGAATAATTTAGCTCCCCTTGTGGTCAATGCCAACATTGCTAGCAATTTCGGATCATCGTGGGGATAGGTAATGCCGGCCACCATTGCCCAGAATATGTTGACTATTGAGAGTCCAAAATTATCGTTGATTCTTAGAATGTTATTCGATTTCTTCAGGTTTTTCTTAACTGTGTCGATGCTGAGACTGATCTCTGATTCGATTATTTCTTGCATAGACTGGCGTTTGCCAAAACCGAAATCTCGCAAGGTGCGTAACGAGAATTTCCGCATTTCTACCCAAATTTTTGGATTTTGAACAAAAGCCAAACCTGAAAATTTTTATTTATAAAATTAATAATCCTCAAGTATACAATATACTCGTTCAAACAATTTACGTACCAAGTTCTTTGCCGTTCGAGCGCTGACGAAACATGGCATAATTCATTTTGGCACTCCAGTCGTCCCGATTAAGCAGGTCTTGCATTACCTCGTACGAACTCAAAATTACTATTTAAAAACATTTAAAATTCAATACAGACAGAACAGAATGCGTGTTTCTTTGTACTTTGAAGTGTTTGAAGAACTAACTGAAATAATTGGAGCCAGCCGACAAGCTGAAGAAATCACCATATTTCTTTGACATGGCTTGCAGTGCTTTCCAAGGTTCACCGGGGTATTGGATAGCCGGTAAAATTGCGGACAGTAAATTTCCAATTATAGGGAACCGCCATGGTCCTATTTTTATGTCACAAGAGTGTTTAAAACTTTTAATTCCTAAAGTTAGATTTATGAGCCTTTTTCAGTCTTACCTGGAGCAAGGCCTTGAGCGGAAAATTGACACTGGCGTAAAATGAACAACAATAAAATAAAAAATGTCAGAACTAGGCCGAATTCCACAGGCAAAACAGCCATGTTTTTGTTTACTGTTTGAACCTAGTTACAAAAACACTCATTCGCAAATCAATTATTTAATTCAGGGGTCGATTTGTACTAATATCTAAAATTCTCGTAAATTACTCACAACCCAGCTACAAACCAAGAATGAACAATGCTGCTGATATGTATGCGCATTCAACTAAACGTTGACTACCCACCGGTCTAGCATGAAGCTTGTAAAATTGACAAATGAATAGATACCTATGTATGAATATGATGCTTCCTTGAAGTTTACATAAGCATACAAGAATTCATAAGTTCAGATTTAAAATCCACAACAAAATATCTGTTTAATTTAGTTTCTGGGTTTTCCAGCATTAAAATGTCAGCTTCACTCTATATTAATTAAAAGTCATCTAATAAATTACCAGAAAAGCATTGATTCGCAAGTGTAAGACTAGTTTTTATTTTGATGAACCAACAATATCACACGGAATTAGTCTACCTTAATAGTAGCGTGTCTAACGGCAGTTGATTGTGTGTGAAAATGATTAAAATGATAAAATAAATACATCAAACCAGCTCAAATACAGCGGTTTATTGTTCATCTCAAAACACATTAACATAATATCTAATGAGAAATGCAACTGCGTCTTACTAATCGGGAGTTTACAACATGATCGTTTCCTCAATTAGTCTTGACCTCGATATTCTTTAGTTTTTCCAGTAAAAACAAAGACTTAGCTCAACGTGAGAAATTGAGTACTTCTTTGTTCCGAAGATGTTTTTTTTTAATTATATAAATGCGATTATGTGAACGCGGAATTGGATTTACACAGACAGTTACGTCTTGATTTTTCAAAGCTGAATTTCCAATTCGGTTTGCTCAGGAAATCGATTTTTTTTTATTGTACCAAGCAAATGAAGATGAAAACCAGGAGTAGAGCCTTCTGTTTCTGTATTAGATGATAGATGATGTTTTGTTCTATATTGGCTGGACCACTGCGCCTGTATGTGCAATTTATCAGCCTAATTATTAGAGCTTAGAACAATAACTAGGAGTCACTCACGAATATGGAGAACAACAACGTGAATCACGAGGGCAAACCTAACTGCAAAAAACTCGAAGATTTAATGCAAGATCTAAAACAAAAAATCGAAGGTACTTCCACACTTATTTTACATCGAAAATTTGAGTTATTCCAAATCAATTAAACTTTCAAATTTTAAGTATGTAAAACCTAAATTTATTTTTTATTATTAGATAACAAATTTCCTGGAAACGCTGAACCACGTACAGATTCCACATTCCTGACAAAATTTCTCCGAACGAAAGACTACAACGTTGACGCGGCATTAAGAGCTGTTCAGAAATATTATGCGTTTAAATTCCGGAATCAAAGCCTCTTTGAAAATGTACAACCTTCAGACACAGAAACGGTGGTTCAATCCGATATGTTCTCACTTCTAAAAGATAAATTCCAAGGCGCTCAAGTTGTTGCTTTCCGAATTAAGCATTGGCATCCTAAGCAAGTATCATTGAAGACCCTCCACCAAGCGATTGTATTTCTGATGGAGCATTATTCTGAAAACCCGGAACTGCAAGAAAATGGGGTTTATATCATTTGTGATTTGGATGGATTTCGATTTGAGCATGTTTGGAGGTTTAGTAGTGTCAAAGAAATTAGAAGAACAGTTGAAATTGTTTTGGTAAGTATATTCGACTACTTTGATTCTTAATCTTGTAAATCCAAAACTAATTTCATATTATTTATCACAGGAAGGCATTCCAATTCGCGTCAAAGGCATTCATTACGTCAACACGCCTTCTCTATTCTTACCGATTCATACAATAGGTCTTCGCTTTGTAAAAGAAAAAATTCGAAAACGCGTACACTTGCACTTCAATCTTCCTTCTTTACATGAAATGTTTGGCAAAGAAATTTTACCGGAATTTCTGGGTGGGAATGTGTCTGATTTGGTCTGCCGTTTTAACAATTTAAAATAAATTCTGTTGCATCTGGGTTTAAGTTGATAAAATGCTTTACGGGAATTGTAACATCTTCAGCATTTATAATTTTTAGTTCTTACTAAAATATAGGTTCGGTTCATTGTAATTTAGTTATTGAGCATGCATTAAGTCGAAATCCCATCGCTAATAGTATAGTTTGTTAGTTCTGAATCAATTTTGATGTTGAATTAAATCCCAATGCTTTCATTTCGCATCACTTGTATTTAATCCTATATTATTTATAAAATCTGAAATCCGTAAAACTAAATTTTGTAATGTAAGAATACATATTATAAAAACAGTATTTGTATCACTAATCACATTTTCAAACATTTTTGATATTGTGAACAGTTGCTTGGTGATTTTTTAATTCCTTGACCGAAACAAAATTTTCTGTACAGTATACATGTGGACAACTGTACAACTCCTTTGGATTACTGGTCCTAACTGCGTGAAACTCTCGTCCGTGTTCTTCTAGCTCGTACTCGTTTTGAAGAGAGATATAACAATATGGGCAGTAAATATTACTGGAAATGATTTCCTCAGGAATAAATGTAGCGATAGTGGTAGTGGTAGGTTCAGTTTTCACGTCTTGGTTGACCTCAACATCGACATCAACAGGTGAAGGGTCACCCGCACCCGCCGCAGATATCTCTGGTTTTGAGGTGGTAGAAATCCTTCTCGATCGGGGATTTGGTCTTGATTTTGAGCTAAGACGTAGGGAGGTTTCATTGACAGCTTTAGAATGCCCCTAAAAATATAAAATACAAAGTAATATGGCATTTTGCGAATCAGAAAATCCGACAGCATAATTGTCTTCATACGAATATCAGCCACAGCTACAACTAACTAACTACAACTAAAAAAAGAAAATAAACTTAGTCTTTCTCAAGTTTTATGAAGCGTGTGTTGTGTATTATAGGAATGCCTGAAAATTAAAGCAAGACTTGGGAAGGTAATGAAACCGTAAACAGCATAATTATGAAGGTTGTCCATACCTGTGTTTTCTTAGTCACAGAGCTTGAAGTTGTTCCAGAAGTTCCATCACGCTTTGTTATCCCAATATTCTTACAATGTGAGCCCGTGGAACCGCCCTGCGGCGCTTGTAACAGTTTATGAACTTCTATTTCATGACGCCTCCAATGCGACGAAAGCCTGAAGTTCTTATTACAAACCCTACAGGAGAACGATCGTTTTCCAGTATGGAGCTGAAAGTAGAAACAAAATTATATCAGTCTGGAAAAATTAAATCTGAAAAACTAAAAATATTTTCGGTACATAATCCGGACGTAGTTGTACATACTGTCATGTGTTGCTTGAGGTGAGCGCTGCGTGTATAAGCCTTGTCGCATCCGGGTTCTAAGCACTTGTGCGGTTTTTCGCCAGTGTGAAACATGACATGATACCTTACTTCCGATGGATCGACGAAACGCTTGGGACAAATTGGACATCCGAACGGCATAATGCCTGTGTGCTTTCGTCGTTCATGAAGTCCTAGTCCTCGTGTATTTTGAAATACTTCAGGGCAGTAGTGGCACTTGTGTATCTTTGGAGATTGGTGTTTTCGTAAAAAATGGGATTCGAGAGAATTCTTCTGTTTAAATAGCTTATCACATATTGAGCATTTTAGCGTTTTTCCTGTATGCGAATTTAAGTGTGAATCAAGAGTATCCTGACGTGCGAATGCTCGATCACATTGATCACATTCAAATGTTTTAGGCTTTCGAGCTGGCTCTGGTCCCGTTTTGATTACTACTGTAGAAAATTGTTTATGAGACGGAGGAGTTTTAGTTTCGGGGCCTTCGCAATAATGTCGATCAAATGATTTCTTATCTTGAAACCGGAGAGAACACTTTGTGCAGGTTTGAGAAATCGGCTTAAAATTTTGTGGATTATGCATAATTTTAATATGCTTTTTCAATCCATCACGGGTTGTCAGTACTTTGTCACATTTGCCACAAGCAGTAGGGGTACAATTGCTTTTATGTTTCCTGAAGGATTTCAAATCCTTGAACTGACGAGAACACTTGGTACATTTTTGTAGTATTGATTTAGATTGTGAAGAATTTTGAAGAATTTCTCTGGTTCCAGTTTCTGGCTCGTCCGAATCCGAATCGACAAGTGATTCAGATTCAGATGGTGACGAAGAGAGCTGTGAATCTTTTGTTTCATCATTGTCTGAATTCCAACTAACGTCAGCCTGAATTTTTGATAAAACCTCCCTGCAATGGATAATAGAAAATAAACAGTTATTACGATTACCAGAAAATACATGTGGCTGGTAATAATTTTAGCAGCATTGAACGATTGAACTAAATTCAAAATTTGAACGCTTACAGCTTAACGTGTAGAGTTAAAAATTAGCATCCCTAAAATCAAGTTATTAAGTATTTTCAAGCTAGGCATTAATTTTTAAAAAGAAGCCGTGCTAAGTAAACGGTCTACATGTGACATGCTTAAAGTTAAAGCATACATGTTAAAACGATTTACGTACTCATTTAAACTGCGAGCAGTCCGTGTTCGCAACTTATATGGAGTTCGACAATTATTCGTGTCTGCTGTTTCAGTCTCCATTTTTACAGAAAGTTTCGATGACTGATTCTATCTATAAGTTAGAATGTTTAATGTAAAAAAAACATGGCATGCTGCCACTGCTTAGCAGTACAGTTCGCAATTTTATTAAGTCCTTTGAAATTTTTTAACAAACTTTGAACAACTGACAACAAAATTATAAAAATCCGATCTTTAAATACTTCCCGCACAAGGGTGAATCGATTTTCAAGACTGCGTTTGAGCTTTCCCCACTACTCCCTTGCAAGCTCTTCACCACCGTAGTGTTGTAAAAACTTGAAACAGTAATATCCATCTTGTAAAACCTTGAAGGTCCCAGCTGCTATTTAAAATAAAAAATAATTCACAGGCTAAAAATCCACGAAGATTCACCGAAATATTGGCTCAAATCATCGAGAAATATAATGTAATAAATATGCAAATAATTTTAAGAGCATATGATGATAGTTCTTAGTTTCTGAGCTGTATTTTTTTCTCATGGAGCTATGTAACAACGCGACTGTTAAAACAATTGAAAGCAACTATTGTTAATCTGAACGACGTAAACCTAAAGTATTTTATTCTTATCTATATCCTTTATCAATTTTTACCTAAGTTCGACGCTATGTATGTAAACCATGTAAATTAAGCTTCTGTACAACTGGCGTTTAGCAAAACGCAAATCTATTTTTTCAAGATTGAGAAGACATCTAGATTTTGATATTCATATAATTGTATATCTCAAATTCATTATCAATTTCATCTGACACTTCCCTTATGTTGTGGGTAGTGATACTCCTGAAGCAGGCTTATAATCAGATTTTCGACTGATATGCTTGAATTTTATTACTATGTAGAACGATTCGTGCATGCTTGACTAGAAACTGAAGCTTTGATGTGGCAAAATATAGGTCTGCCGATGCAAAGGGATGTAGGCTATAGATATGGTAGCGTAGATATTGAATTCGGGAAAAGTTGTAAGAGAATTGCATGGAATCTTCTTGGCAATCACTGTCACAAAGCCCAGTGAAAATAAGTTATGCAGCTCCGTCCGTCCTGCTTCAACGGTCACTCCATGGGCCTTCAAATTATGACAACTTTTCCAAGAACTCCCTCGTATTCTGCACACAAATTGAAGTCACATCTGAATTATTACTCCAATCGGGAATATTTACTCTGCCTTCATGCGGAAACCCGAGCTAAAGCTTAATAGTAGGCCAGACAATAGCAAACACCGACAGAGAACCAACGCCCAAATTCGTAAACGTCTTGCGATCCTAAGAACAATACGCTGTCTCGTCATAAACCCAGAAAATGGTAGCACATGTCAAGGCTTAGTATAAATCGTTGACACTTTATAGGTCTCAATCACGATTACTTAATCGTGTGAGGAAAGGTTGAGGCCAAATTGACATGGCATCAATTTTTCAGACCAAAAGAAAGTTGCTGTCTCGTCATAAACCCAGAAAATGGTAGCATATGTCAAGGCTTAGTATAAATCGTTGACACTTTATAGGTCTCAATCACGATTACTTAATCGTGTGAGGAAAGGTTGAGGCCAAATTAACATGGCATCATTTTTTTCAGACCAAAAGAAAGTTTCTGTCGAATGCTATTCTGAGCAGAAGTGAGTCACATAAATATGAGTTGGAGTCCAGAAATAGAGCTGTGGCTGCCAATTTCCAATGCTTTATGCAGGATAAGGCCTTAGACGCGCCCCATCATCATCATCATGAACGTCTTCATCTCTAGGATGTGCTCATTTTCTAAGAAATGTACTGGGTGGACTTATGCTTCTCTCTTTCTACAGCAAGGAAAAAGGAACAGGAGAAAAAATGAAGAAGTTTCTTTCTTGCAAAGTGCTGCGTCATGAATTTTAAGTTCGTTCAACTATGCCTATGTATATTTCAGCTCTGTAAGAACTTTCTATAGGCTGCGACGCGAACGCGACGACCAAGCAGTCTTTCGCTTACAAGGGATATAAGCTGGGCACTGAAAACAAGTCGCATGCCACTGTATACCATTGTATACATACCTTAGGTCAAACTATGAAAATAGCTACAAACAATAGTAGAATTGGCAAATCATAAGTCTTTGAGTTATTGTACTTCAAAGTTTTGGGATTTTCCAGAGTGAAAGTTGTTTACGAGATTCTGAGTTTTTGGCTTTCTCTTCTCTTCTCGGCCAGGAATAACTTTCTTTCCAAAGAGGAAAAGGTTATGGAAAACTAACATATGAATAGATTCATCAAACTAATATTATAACACAATCATAAACTTTCTCTTAGAAAAACTTTGGAATTATGCAAGTATTATTTAGATTCCAGGCATGCATGCGTCTTAGTACACCCACGCCAATGTATTTTCTGGATACAGATTCGTTTGTGTGGGATTTATCGACGTCGAGCTTCCTCTTCCGGGGTTATGCGAACCCTCAGCCTTAGCTATATTATCGGTCCTTGGAAATCTCTGGATAATTATCAGTGTAAGACACACCGGGATTAGACGTAAATTTTTTACTCGTCTGAAGCGTAGTATTTGATTAAGAGAGTAGTGTGAGCGTGAGAATCCTTGTTGAGACTGATCCCCTCTCACTTGACGAAGCATGGAGATGAATGATTCGGAGCTTTCTTTCTCGGCAGCCTGCTTTCTTCGGATGAGAAGCATATATAGATATAATAAATCTGATGAGCGGAAGGAGCTCAAGCTCGACGGAAATCTCGCGAATCTCCGTTCAAGCAACCAAGCTCACGCCGCCGAGCCACAAAAAAAAGAACTGGAGAAAGTAATTCACGCTTACCTTAATATTAGTTGTTCGGCTTTCCCCTCCTGGCCATGCACTCCAACATCTCTTCTAATGGATGTAACGATTCTATAGACGAAAATTTCCTGCTCGGCCTGGAAGCCTCGTCTGCATTGCATGACCCTATCTTTCGTAAGGCAAACATTCAGGAGCTTCGCATCTTTTCATACGAAGTGAAAGCTGTGGCGCTCGGAGCACCGACAGTCAAATTGAAAATATTCCGACACAAGTGTGTCTTCCCGTTAAGTACTGTGGTCTATGGGCTCAATAAAATTCTGCTCGCAATTTTCGAGTCTTTCACCTAATAAGCATAAAATATTGATCCAAAAGCAAAAGTGCTTTCAGTTCCCGGTGCTGCGATTAGACAGGGCTCTTTCCGGAAAACGTGGGCGGAGAGCTTTCTCTCACTTGACATAGTAGCTAAGTGGCTCTTGGAGAAAAGAGATAAGTCAGACAAAAGTGGAATGAGCCAACTCGAAAATTCCAAAAACCAGCCCATCATTAATACGTGCCAATAAATTAAAGCATAAGTCAAGAGGCACGAGGAACGCTAATTTCGTGGGAAATGGGCTCTCATCGTCGAATGAAACAAGCTTTAAGCTCTGTCTAGTGCAGCTATTGCACATCAGCTCCCTATGGCTGGTCGAATTTCAAAACCACTTGTGTCTGTGTCCTATGAATAAATAAAGCAATTAAAACGTCAGCGTCGGGTTGCGTTTCCGGTCTAGTCCCGTACTCGTTGTAGCTTTAGGCTAAGGGTTATATTTTATTTGCATTAAATCCGCCTAGATACCTGGATACACCCACTATGCGTTTTTAGAAAGTTATGAGTTGCAGGTTAAAGAATGGCATTATTGATGCGTTTCTATATTCTAGCTTTAAAGTTAGGCAAACCAGTCCCTATTCCTTGACAATTTTTAGACTATAAAGTTTTGTTATACGGGAAGGATAAAGGTGAAAGCCCTCGTGGAAGAAAGTCGGGCTCAACGACTGCAAACAGTCTGGGCGTGTCTATTGACAGGCTTTCTGATCTTGAGTCCCTAATCCATTATCCTAATTCCCCTTATGAACCTATTTGCCAAAGTCTCCTAGTCTCATTTAATGCCTTGCTATGTGTAAGTAGAGCCTCGTTCGTTACGGGAACTTGAGCCAGTAGGGTATTCCCTATTCAGTTTTCCCCGACGCACTTCAGCTCTGCAACTACCAGAGTACCTACGTGTGTAGTTACCAGAGAGTTTCACTTGTTTCTCAGCTTAGAATTGGGAAACGAAAAAAGTTTTGAGCTCATTTTCCATATGGAATATCCGTCTCAAATTAAAAAGTCAGAGCTTCACATTCCAATTAGAAAGAGGGAAGGGGAGCAGGAGAAAAGTTTCGAAAGTAATTTTCAACATTTCTTCTCAAGTTTTCTCCCTATTTGTTTTTGAGCATGAGATCCGGAACGAAACTCACACCCCGTTGAAAAAATATTTTGTAGGCTCATAGGCCGCTTCATCCCAAACCTAACAGCACTACGATTCATCTAGGGCTTCTACAAATTTTATCACTATGTACGATGTACTCTGAAAGTTAACTTGAAATGACGGACCTACTATTTTAAGGCTTTAATCAAGGAATAACGCTATAAGTCTCAATTTTTAATTCCAATTATCACAGGTAAGCAAATACTCTAAACATTACATACGTTACATGTTGAAGATTTTTCCGTTAAATTATGTCATCTTATACAATATACAACTGAAAAATACCTTGCGAAACTCCTGCCAATTTTGTGAACCATTATTGACGCATGTTTGGAGCTGCAGACGGTGTCCAGGAGAGTTTGAAAAGCAAAAAGAGGTAACTTAATGCACCGAGTCAATCTGAGACTTGAACCGACTGATTGAAAGTGAAAGTGCTTAACAGCGCTTGACTATGGAGTTCCGCTTATGCACTGCTGCTTTTCGCTATTTTCAGTTTGGACTTCCCCTGCTCAGTTGCACTGCCCATGGTAAGCTCAATCAACTCTACCGGCAGAAATGGACAGCCGACATACGAGAGTGCCGGGAAACAGCTTTCCTTCCTGGTCCATTTCCTGTTGAATTTTTGATTAGCGGTAGTTGGTCAGATTTGACTTTGGCTTAACCCGGGGCCATGTTTTAGTTTTATCGGAAATTGCAGTCATTTAAAAACTGAGTTGGAATGGCTTAGGTTAGCCTATAGCAAATTCTGTGCAATATTAATTGCCTTGTATGTTGAGCTTGACCGTTATAAATTGCCTAAAATTCGACTGCTCAACTTTCCATTTGAATAAACGACGGCCAAAAGCTCAAACTCAAAATATTATCGAAAATGCTTGAGCAGAAGTAAAGTTATTACTTGCTACTCGTTTCCAGCATTGAACCCTGATCTTTAACTCTTGTTTCTCAGCAGTTCAAAATCCTAGTTGGATGTCAGTAAATAAAACGTGGAAAGAACCTGGAGTTTTTACATCTCAAACACATGTAATAGAAGCACAGTTGAGCCTCCGGAGCGAGTCCTGCGGAAGAGAGTTAAAACTTTTTTTTATTTGAGTATTGATTTTTATCAGTAAAAATGTTTTTCCTTGATCCGCTCTGGATATTCTCAACTTTTTATGTCTGATCAGATGATTGTGTAGGCCGGGGTGGTATACCGCTTAGAGCCGGACTCGAAGGAGAAAGTCAGGAGATCAAGTCCGAAAATGAGGGTCCAACTGAGTTGCCTGCCAGTGGAACGTGTTTAGAACTTTGACTGAGGCTGGGTGGGCGCTTTCCTGTATGGCAGAAGGACTCTCGCTCGATGCCTCCTGATCAAAGTTTATGCTTTGACAAATTGGTAGGAGATAGGGAGATCTTGGGCTCAAGATAGCATGCTCCACAACTTCTTTGGTGGAATAAGAATATTAGAGCATGGACTGCTTGAACGGAACGGAGCTGAAAAGGCTCCTCTATTATCTAATGCCCTCAAACTTTCTCTCCATAACTTTCTGTTTTCTTCTGTCCAACAATTCTGACTCAAGATCAGAGACTCATCTCAATCTCTGCTCCTCCTTCATTCTTCTCCACTCAAGCGAAGCCTAAACAGATAGTTTGAGGAACAGGACTAGGAAACCTGGAAGCATGTCAAGCGATGAAGCTCAAGATTCAACTTACGTCTGATCCTAATTTCAGATGACGCAAACGAGGGAAAGCAAGCATCGCAAGGTAATCGTCATAAACGCTGGTATACAGAACATCTTGGTCAATTGTTTGTTCAAAATCGAATGCAAGATCTTGAGAGAGCCAGAATCGAACCATCATCAGTTTGCATTGTAGTCCATCCATAATGCAGGGCTGTCCTGTCGTGCTGAAACGAGTGAGTGCTCTGCCTTGAGACCAGAGCATCTTCAGACAGGTTCAATATTGAGAAGGAGTGGGAGTGATGGGGGGTCAATATATAAGAAGCGGTGGTGTCGAGGAAAAAGGAGTTATTAGGATTTCCCCGTGGCTCCTCTTCATTTCGATCAATGCTCTCTTCATTCCCACTCGTCTTCTGATTCTCAAGGAATTCCGGTGAAAGTAAAATC
>VNWX01001591.1:0-14687 GCA_009869905.1 Ceratophysella communis | reverse complement strand
GGACGAGCTGGGCTTCTCCGTCGTGGTGGTAGGGTATTTCTCTAGAAATAGATTCATATGCAAAGTATGATTAATGCTTCGTCGGTGGCAAATACGGGCAACTCATCTAGTATCTAATAAAGGGGTTAACAAGTGCCAATATCACGTTCGAGCTTTTGACGTTGTTAATCCAGCCTGTATTCAATTGATCGTTGCTATTAGTAGATAATCGTAAGTAGCATTTGCGTTAAGATAAAAGCTTTGAACAAGAATATCAAGTTTTGCTTTTAGACTCGCTGTTGCTAGTTGCCATTTGTCGCGAATTTTTTTGTCGAAGAATCGTTTAACATCTTTCATCTACCCCCGCGTTGGTAGCTCAGAAACTGGTTTACTTTGAACTATCCACAAGCTACCCACAATTTTGAATTTACCAACGTTTAATGCAGATCAGCTAGCACCCTGACACCTGGGTAGCGGTTTTGCAGATAAATTTCCTTGAATTTAATATTTCGTTTAAAGTTTTAGTCTAGCTGGACCGATTTAAACCTAACCCAACTCAAATGAACTATCGTCGCGAGGAAAGAAGCACTGTTGAACATCCGCCCCTTTCATTCACCTGAGGTTGGCGTCGTTGTCGCGGGATATGGAGTAGTTGAAACCACTTCATCGGAATCGTCGATTTTCTTGGAAGGCTCTTCAGTAGTGGTTGGTGGAACAGTGACAGGGTCGGCTGTCGTAGTGGTAGCATTTTCTTTGTCCTTGTCAGCTTCGCTATCTGCTCCGGAAGTAGCGTCTGTGGTCATTATCGAAGGCTCCACCTCCGCCGCCGGGGTCGTGCTGGTTGTGGGAACAGGCTCCGCTTCAGTTTTGGCAATGCAGAATCTAGTCAAGCCCCACTTACACTGCGGGATATAAGGCAAGAGAATAACGACGTGTTTAAAGCAATACATATTGCCTATTCAATCATAGTGACAGTGACAAAACACGTCGACAGTGATTCCCCAACTCGGCTACTAATACTCTGTGCCAACTTCTCTGCCACTCTATAATTTTAAACAGGGTATAAGCGTAAAATATGGAAGCAATTTATTTTGTCAACTTACGGCAAACGCTTCCAGACTTTCGCCGAGTGTGTCAAAGAATGAAAACTTTCCTTTATGTCCAACCTGGGAAAAATTAAAGAAGCAATTTTAGTTTTAATTAATTTTTTATTCATCAGCTTCTACATGTGATATCGATCCTCCACTACGGCCTGCTGCGTGGTGTATACCCTCAGGACCGAACTCTTTTTAGACTTAGAAGTTTTGAAATAAAAACATTCGCATCTTGCCTTTTTTTTGACATTCCGGTGTGCTTTTGATGATCTTTTTGTACGCTTTCGGAACATAACGGGATTTAATTCTTAATTGTTCATTAGTTAACTGATAAATGAGCTTAGCGTGATGGAGCATTTTGTGTCTATACTTAATGCTTAGGTACTGCTTTATACCTAATAAACGCGTTTCTAGAAAGAGAAAGTCCGTGTGCGGAGTTATATAAATAAATGCAGAGGCACGGGGGAAAGTATTGTACACCCTGCTCCTCTCTGTCGTCGTTTTTTTCTACTTTTTGTTAGTTTTTTTTCGTTTTGTAACGTTTTACCAATGATCTGCAATATAGTCGTATATGTACATATTAGGGATAGATTCATAGCCTAATTCTACTAATTATATTACTATTGTTCCAAGAATATATAGACCAAACGGTACTGCGATGGGGAGTTCAATACAGTTTCCTAACTTGTTTCGGAAGCTATATGGTCCTAAATCTTGAGCATTATATGGTGGCCAAGGGTTATGGATGGGAATGAGAGTGTGTGGGAGATAATTGGATTTATGTGATGTGAGCCCATTCACCTGTTCCAGTTCCATCATGATTTCGGCGGCGAGTGCCTCATCATCGAAATGCTTCTCAGGTCCCAGTCCACTGCGCGCCGTTCGCGTCCTGGGAATTGGAATGTGAGCCTCATTCCATGCCGACCTCACACTCGGACTGTGGACATTTAATTGATTATTTCTTGACATGGCAACAGTCGTGTTGACCAAGAATAACAACCCGGCTCCGAAAAGGAAGATGATTGCTTTTCTCATCTCTCCAGAGTCGATCAATGAACTCATGATAGACGGAGAAGTTAAGAGACGGCAGAAAAAGAATCCTTTTGTCTTTGGCCGACGAGTGTGTTCGCACTACAATTTGGCGAGATGGGCGGAGTGTGAAAGTTGATTTCTTTTCTTCACTTTCTCCCCTTTGGCTTCCGATTTGCTTGGACACGGACGCTGACAACAACAGAAAAAAGAAGTCGGAATTCCAAATTGTTTCTGACGTCGAGAGCAAAGTGGAACTGGAGCACAGACAGACTATTCTCAGAGATCTCTCTTCACTTCGCCCGAGACGCTCTTCTGTTCTTCCTAATATTGCCCATCCACTCTCGAGGTAATTCCAGAAATTGAACATCGGAGTCTCTTCTCAACTTTTTTGACAATCCATGAACTTCGATTGCATGTTTTTCTCCTTGGCCATGATCCATTTGTCTAGAGAAGCTATTGTAAAAATTCCTAACACAGATTTATTTCTGAGGGTACAAACAGATTCAACAGAAGTTTTACTTTTGCTGCTGGCTAGGATCTTCTTGAGCCTTCTTGGCTTGTACACCCACTTACTCACATAGATCTTATCTTTTCTGTTATATTCATGGAGTAAATAAGAGCAGGTAAACCATGTACCTGTCAAGGCTGAAGTATTGTACGCCAAATGTAGGCCAATGTAGATTACCTGCTCATTGTCCAACCTCAAAAAATGCAGTGGGTCTGGGTCTGGGTCATGTAATCCCGGAAGGGTCTACCTGACTAATTCCTGTTACCTACCTTGCATCAATAGAAAATGAAAAGGCAAGGTTAAGCCACAAATAACCGAAGGAAACCATGAACTTGTAAATAGTTCATGGTCATCAAGAGGCTTAACGTAAGAGAATTGACTGATATGAGCTTTCGTTAAAGCTAGTTTAGTTTGGGTCTGAATGTCACAAAAAAAAATACTAAACTCCTCTTCGAGAGTGAATTTCGGGAATTCATTCTGAATTCGATGTTTAATGATATATATTTTAATACTGAGCAAGGCGACTCCGGCACGGACTGGCGCATTGAAATTGAAAACGAAAGTAATAAAAATGCATTGAAAGCTGTTTTTCGTCTAGGCATTATAGAACTCGATTTGCGTTCTCGTATTGGAGCTTTTTTAAAATTTAAACCTTTAATTTACAAGTTTTTCACTTCAATCGCATTTATGAAAGCATAAAAAGAGCATCTAAAGCATGTTAGTATCGTGTATCGTAGTTTCGAGTACCTTTTATCCGGGAAATCTACAATTTTGTAATGGATAGCAATTTATTCAATAAGAATTTCCTTAAGATATTAACAGTACCTGGGTCGGGTAATCGGGTAGCCTGTCATTTTCTTTCCAGTAGCGAGCAAAAGTTGCAAGTTGCACCTTGGTGTTTCAATGAGGTTTTATTTAGGGTTTTCATTCCTGAAACCTTTGAGCGTGCTACGCTGGGCCCAAGTTTTCGTTATACACTTCTGAAACTGATCTCGGATGTATGAAGCATCTAGACTAGCATTTTATTTAAACATTTGTCTGAAATGTTATAAATGCGAATGCGGTTCATAATCAACAGCTCAATCAAGTGCGTCCAACTATCACGTTCTTTGAACCTACGCTACGGGATCCTAGAGCATTTTGATTAATGGTGTTCGGATTAGATATCAAGGCAGATAGAAGCAGCAAGCATAGCTCATGTTTTCGTTTCGTTTCCAGTAACCGCTGTGGTGTAACTTGTAACTTGTGATGCTAAGCTTATTACGTTCTGTCCAATATCGATGAAGGGTAAGACTGCCGAGTCGGCAAAATGTCTCTAATCAAGCAGCACAGCATTATTGCACTGGCTCCAAAAGCATCCATCGACGATTTTCATTTTGAAGCCAACCAAGGAAATGAACGAGCAGGAAGGAAGCAATCTCCGGAACATTCGGAAACAATGTGTCAAGCATATTTCCCAGTAATATTTCATTCTTCCACCACTTTCCATCGGTTCTACTTCTACTCCTTGTAAAAATCTCCGAATTCCTCCCATTCGTTCACACTTGCTGCTGGCTTAATATTGTTTGCATCTTTAGTCTCCTGCAGAAAATTTAATTCCAGCAAATTTTTCGTGTCTATTACTGCTGTTTCACAAATTTGACTTCAGTAAGACTTGACTTTAAAAGTCTAGATTTGAAACGCGTACGGCAAATTTGTGTTAAGGTATAGAGTTTCTTTCCAGAAGTCCAAAAATACCGTTGTTAGACGGAGGGCGGACATGCTGCATTGCTGACCATTACTCTACTCTATGAACCCTTGATCTTGGTCTTGACTTGAGTAGCAGTGTAGCATAGTAACTTCGTAACCATCATAGTAGCTTCCGCTGAATGTTGCAGCACCTTGGTCTTACATATGGTACGGTCTTTCATTTGTGGAGCTTCCTTGACAACGCTCTGGTCAGATCGTTCCGTTTCCCCTCTCTAGTACATATAGTTCAGGTTAGGTAATTTTGTAGATAATATCTCTTTTGTTCCGAGAAAACCCAAATTGTTCTTCAGACAAAGCCTCCCCTGAATACGAATTGGTTCTGCTTCAATCCTACTACCACTAAGGCCAATTGTAAATGCTGCATACTTCCCATCTATTTCTATTTTAGACGGTCCACTCCACATTACAATCATGTTTAGGATTCCGCCCATGAACATGCTCATCAAGAGAACTCGCCAAACCAAAGGGCCACCCGCCCCGAAGGTCAAACAAGATGACGGGGAAGACATTGCGTCAGTGGCTCCACAGCTACGGGACGAGTTGTTCAGCGTGATGCCACCTGGAGCTGACGCAACTCGAATGCTGTTCCAAGGAGGACTAATAGACGATGTGAGCAGTATTACCGATTCGCAGGACCGTTTCCGGTATCAGCAAGCCGCAAGCATGGCTGATCAGCAAGCTTCTTTCATCATGATTGGTTCGATGCGGTCGTCGTCGTCAGCAGGCTTACATGGACGGGTCAAAAAGGATAAATCTCAAGAAGCAGAGCAGCCTAAGAAACAGCGACAAGAGAACAAGAAGAAAACTGCGAAGCAACCTCTTCGAATGCCGCGTCGGGGTCTATGGGAATATCTTCGTGTTTGGGATGTGGTACGTTCAAATAACAGAACTTTCCGACTCGGTAAATGCGCTCTAAATTTCGTAAGAAAAACTAAGAATTCTAATGTGCGTGGTGTTGATATGCAAGTAACGCAGCAAAGGTATAATTTAAGCTGAGCCAACGGCAGAAAAGTTAATAATTGAAACCCAGCCCGCAGTTCGCAGTTAAAATTCAAATTCTAATGGAACAATAACACTAGAACAGACGTGTTTGAGCTTAAGTCTTTGGAACGATGCTTCTTTGCAGTCTTCCAACGCCATGAGGGACGAGATTCTGCAGAACTTCCTAGAGACGTACATGTCTCCAGATCCTCTTGACTTTGATTACTTTCTGAGCAAAGGAGGAAGTCTTATTTTCACTCGATTTGCAGTTGGGATGCAGGTAAGGAGGCAGGCTAAATTAAAATGCAAATGAGTCCATCGTGCCGTGGAAGAGTTTGAAGTTTGATTGAATAATGTAGCCTGTTTGATTAATTAACAGTTGTCTTTTCAACGGAAGAAGTCGGTGGAGCGCTACTTCAGGGCTCTGGTCCTCTTCATGCAGTCGCTACAAGGGTGAGTGAAAGCCTCTTGGCTTAATAACATGCAATTCCTTACCTCCGCGCTCCGAGTCAGCTTTCTGCGTGTGCACTTGACGGCACGGAAGGGCTAGCAGAAGAGCCAGAAATCCCTTTCTTTGCCTAAAGTTTTTGAAACTCAAATATTGGCTTTTACTTTCTCCCGAGTCAGGACAAGGGAAGGCAAGGGCTCAAATGTGTTTTCTTTCTCGGCACACAACTTTCTCCACTGCTTTTCTGCATTGGCTTGCGGAAGATGAGCTCTTCTTGTCATTTGCCATTATCCTCCGCCTGTCATTCATTATTACTCCAGCTATTGTCATCGTCATGCCCGTCCTACCTTCCCAAGTACCCGCTCTGCGTTTCTCCGACGTCTCTCGGTGTAATAGTACCGGAGGGCAATAAAGGTTAGAAACGGTTTACTCCCGCCTCCCGTCCATTCCGCCTCCTGGAATGACTGGGAGTCTACTTTTCTTTTTCATGACTCATTTCTTTTAATGAAGCATACTAAGAAATATTAGCTCCATTTTTCACATTCAGAATCCTCACAAGAGACCTTCCAGGCACCAAGAGCCATTCCCCGTTTTGTACCACTACTTCTTCCTTTTTATTAGCATTTCCTAGCTCAAGTTTTTTCTTCTAAAACCGAATTTGGATCCATCCTATGCCAGCGTCAGTATTCTAGCATAGTTCTAAATTCAATGATTTTGTTACGCTTTACTGATGACATCTACCTTTTCTATTTATGAATTACAAAGACGGACAAGAGACAGGAATGGGAATGATCCATATTAATTGATGCAAAGCCTTTAAAATCTCTTAGCTGTAGAGCATGAGCCCTTTAATGTTGAATTAAAGTTTCGCATTAACAATCTAGATATTGAAAAAAAATCGCCTTTCGCTGCGTTAAGTATCAACACATAACACATAATAGACCGAGCCGGAAACTCGTTTATTTTGAGAATTTAATATTAATGGTATTTGTATGGATTGTATAATATATACAATAAATTTTTCTAATATGGATATTAAGGGAAAACGTGTGAACAGCATTAACACGGTCAGCTTTTTGTTCCCGTGACTAGCAGATTTGCCTTACAAGATGTACTATGTACCCCTTACTACAATGCGAATTTGATGATGCTGAGCCAAAACTTCCTGACATGTTTATTTAACCAATATGAAAATCAAGGAAGTGAAAGCGATTGACCAATAATTTCCGCATTTCATAAAAGAAAATGTCGAGTAAATGCCAGTTTTTAGTATAGCCATAAGCCATAACCATTCGAAATATCTAGCTCATACACATTGGGATTCACTTTTAGTTTTACCTATTAAACCACATCAATCGCAACAGTTTTCACAATATGCTTTAGACATTCACTAGTTGCTAATTATTTTTATCCGTTTTTCTTTTACACAGCGAACGCTTCGCTTATGAATTTGCTATTATGGGTGGACTCATCACGACTTTTGAAGTTCTGCGTGTGGATGAAATGACGCCGAATGACAAAACGGAAGCATTATGCTTTCTCTGTCGCCTTATTGATGGACAGGGTGGAACTCGTATCAAGTATCTTATCTGCAGTGACACTTCTTGTAAGACTATATTCCGACTTCAAATACAGTTATTCTTTGACCCATAGCCTCAACCTTGAATCAAAATTTGATTATTTAGACCTGGAATCTGTCGTGGACTGTCTCACGATGTGCAGAAATGAACTGGTTGTGACCCAGGCTCAGTTTTTCCTACAACAAATGTGCGTTGGAAATACGACTGCGAACTTATTTATGATCTCCAAATATGTGATTAGTCTGCTTCCCTGCGATTTCAATCCAAAAGTACAAGCAATGGCGTGCCGTGTTTTACCTTTTCTCATTGTACGTTTCGACGTCGAATATACGCAATACATATACCTGCTCATATTCAAAAAATAGTTTGGCACTGATATTTTCTCAAAATTTCAGCACCAAGTTGGAGACATTGCCGCAAACTGTTATAATTTGGTTGTGGATGTATTGCGAACGGATTATACAGCCATTCTTGTTGATGGTAACTTAATTATACAAATTGGAATTTAAAAACAATTTTTTTTTTAAAAATCAGCACACTTTGGCCTTCTTTATAAGATGAATACTTAGTGTTTTGTTTGCACAATGATTTTAGTCGGTGAGTTATGCATTGCCATGATGGCTACACCGACGGGCGATGATATTCTAGTAGCTCTTATTGAAGCCGCTCAGCCCCTAAACCTCTCTGACGACCTCACCGGAAGCACTGGTTGGTAAATTCTGACTATTCCAGATATAGTTTCCACGATTCTTTACGCTCGGACACGATTTGGATTAATCTCATTTCTAAATGTAAACAGAGTCTTACTACTCGCTCGCGGATCAGGAAATTCCTTCCGGTCCGGTTCATGATATGTACTTCCGGTTGCAACATGGAGCGCTGAATGTTCTAAGGTACCATATGCTTTACCCTTGCTCTGCACATAACTATCATACGAGTGAGAGTTTTCGTATACTTTTAAGCTACATGGTCAAGAACCGTACGGAATTTGCGGACTGGATGATTGAAAAAGGTCTAATTGGGAGCCTGCTGACAGGCATTGGAACTGCGAGCTACACAGAAGTCCAAATGGCGGCAATTCAGCTGCTGACGCTTGTCCACGACTTGTCACCAGACTGCTCCCTTGCTTTGTCCTTCCTCTTGCCCAAAAAGTTCCTCGTCGTGTTCATGGTGAGTGGGGAAAGTGCTCGGGAAAGAAACTTTCACTTTTCTCTCTGCCGGAGATTGATATTAAATGTGCGATACAAGCAAGTGGAGTTGATCTTGGTGGTTCAAACGGGCTCTGTGAGGCGGATGCGGATGGGTAAAAAACTGGGAGGCAGCTGGCTATAAGTAATCCTCTGCAAAGCCTCATTGACTCCCAATGGGCGAATGACATTTCAAAGACTGTCCTCTCGTGACTCCTTCGCAATGACCCTCTTCCGCCTTTCTCCTGTCTCTGCCTGACTTCCTAACCGCATCTTTGTTTAATATCCGACATGAATAACCATGAAAGGATGGGCCTAACCTCAGATTGAAATGGGACAGCCCCACGCTTGATTTGTGTTATAGCTCAAAATAGAGTTTTCACTATTCTTTCTGCACGGATTTTGTTGGCAACGGATCAGGACTAAAGGGTCATACTTTACTTGATCTGCTTCACTACAGAACGACGGAGAAGAAATCCTGCAGTACTTGACGGCAGCCATGTGCCTTGTCCTGCGGCGGCTGGGCAATTTGGTTCAGGCCCACTGGGATGAGTGGTTTAACAGAGTAGCGTTGCCAAGGATTGACCCTGAACCCGAGCCCGTGTTCGATGAAGCCGAAGAGGGTGTGGGTGAGGAGGGTGAAGAAGAGACGGAAGTTGTCAAGGACAGTGTCGATGAAATCACGGAACTCGTAGCATTACTCGAGAACATGGTCGGAGATCCTTTCAGGTAACGCCAACTCGCTTACGCCAACAAATCTCAAAGAATAATGTATTTTTGTTTTACCAATAGAACCATCGTGGAAGATCTGGAGCTTGTCGTGCCTGACCCGCACATTTTCCAGTCCTTCCGAGATCAAGACAGGCTTTCTTCTCGTGCTCTGGGCATTAAAATGGACAAGCTCACAACTGGAGAAGCCCACATTCTGGACACACCCGATTTGGAAGGATTCCGCAAGTATTTGCACAAGGAGAATGAAATTGTCGAGCGCGTCGATGAGTTTGAGAAATACTACGCTGCAAAGTTCACCTATGGCTCGGAGCAAGCTGTAAGTTTCATGAGTAGATTGGTAAACTGATTAACGTATTCATAAGCATAGCCTTTCACTGGTTTTGTGCCTGTTTAGTTGGACATGGGTGGAATGGAAATGGCGGCTCTGCAGGATGCTGAGCGGGCGATCGCCAAGTTGAACGAGGAGAACGAACATGCAAAAGACGAAGCTGCGACTGAGGGAGAAGAAGAGGCAGAGGATGACGCAGGACTGGACGGTGAACTCGAAGCCGCTTTTACCTAAACACAATAAATTACTTGATCATGTCCAAGAGCACAATTAATCTACCTCTCCGCAGAATCAGAAACCCCTGAAACACATCGCAAATGTAAAAAAAAAACATTGTGTTCTCTGCTGCATATGTACAAAGCAATAAATACTTACTTTTGAAAGAAATATATAGTCTGCTCGGCTTTATCAAGCCTTTTGTAATAATGAAACCCCTGAAACACATCGCAAATGTAAAAAAAAAACATTGTGTTCTCTGCTGCATATGTACAAAGCAATAAATACTTACTTTTGAAAGAAATATATAGTCTGCTCGGCTTTATCAAGGCTTTTGTAATAAAGGAGAACCATGTCAAGAGGTAGTAGGCAGTTCTACCATTAACTTTTTATTTCCTGCTGAAAGTCTTCTAATAAGAGCAGCGGTGAGTGGAGAGTGAAAGTGAATGAAAGTGCGAAACCCTTTTACGTTACTCGTTATTCACTACAAGCACGAGTTGACTCAGGCTTTTGACCTGTATAAATTTTACTTTCATTCTAGCACTTTAATCATCAGCATTCGCTTTATTAGTCCAGCAAAAGCCCTTCATGCGGTTGATCGTTCTGAGCCTGACATTTACCTATATTACATTGGATTACAGCATGCTCCATTTAGAATTCTCCCGATCTTGATTCTGTGATAACTGCAATCATTATGCACAATATTGAAATTCGTGAAAGCATAGCATATCCTTTAGTCTATCATTTTGCTTTTCGATGAATTCGAGCCTTTTTTCCACGCCGCAGATTATGGACAGCAAAGCAGGTAGGACAAAAGCTATAGGATTTGCTTTTGGATAATTTTTTCATAAATGGATATTGAGTTTGGTGCTTGGCTGGAGCCTGTGTTAAGAATTTTCAAACTGGTTAATGCGTGATTACTCTAGTCGGTATGAATTACAAAGGTTTCAGCTCGCAAAAGGCTTTGGCGAAAAATAATGCCGTCAGAGCTTAAAAGCTTAAACGTGCATACCTCTACCGACCACTACTGCTGCTTTCAGGAAAGCTCTATAGCGTGGATGGGCTTAATCTGTGTTTTAAATTCAGCAAACATCAAATAAGCCGGACAAGTACAAAAAGAGAATACAAATGCCGAAATGGCTGGTCTGGTTATTTTACACATTGCCATACGGCTCTTTCTCGAGTACCAAAAAATGGTAAAACACTCACATTTTCTGGGTATTGGGATGCTTCAACGAAATACATTAGGAAATTATCTTCCTTTACCCTGGCATTGATGCAGAAATATTATTCGAAATATTTATTACAGAATGCGCAGCTCTTTGAAAATCATTGGTTTCATTAAAATTTGATTATATTTCTCCGTAGGTAAGAGTATGATGAGAGCAGAATCAAGAGGTTGCAGAAATTGATTGAAAAATCACGCAAGCGGTTGGATAATTTGATTTAGATCAGGGTCAACAGGACCTCTGTGCAACTGAACATTATTATTCGCCATAGTAGGTAGCAAGTATTCAAGTGGACAGTTAAAATCGAGAGTTGGGAGGCCTGGAACTAGAATTTCAAAAACCGATTCGAACTGGGAACCCTATAAGTGCGAGGCCCGCGGGGGCTTTATCAACACTACATTTAAAAACGGCAAAAACTTTATACCTGTTTTATAGTACAGTAGGTACCTACATGATACTCGACTCGGTACTCGACTCGCCGGTTCATCGATTCTGTGTCTTTTTTAGCTTTAATACAATCAATTATACAGGGAAAGAGTGCATCCATAATTTAGCCCACTGTTTTCAAGTTTTCAATAAATGTTTGTTAACTATTTAAATTCATCACTTCAGGATTTCGGCGCCTCAGCCATCATATTAGTCAGATAGTTTTCAATCTAACCTTTGAATTACAATTAAGGTTAAAGCATGCAATTTCTTTCAATCTGAGGTATGCCGTTTTTTAATGCCATAATTTTCAATAAAACATTTCTGAACGAATAAGAATAAAACTGAAAGTATAATGAGGAGGAAAGGGGAAAGAAATCCGGTTTTGCTACAAGCTTCCTTCGAGACTTCGAGGCCGACTCGAGTCTAAGTTTGCAACATTGAAACTAATCTGTATTGGTGATTCCCATAATTTGTGCGGAGGCTATGAAATGCAGACGTGTGGTAATGGTGAAAGTGGGCTGGAGGGAGAAAGTGTGGAATTGGTACTTGTCTGCCTCGTCATCATCATCAAGATGTTCCACTCATCCTCCTCTTGTTGTCTCCATGAATTCAAGATGAGGTTGTGGGGCCGTGTTGGACGGATCAGGTGGCAAGGCATTAGGCGCACGGGAGAACTACTCCAGTTTACCAATTGGCAGCCCCATGTCATTTACCCCAATGCCCTGATCTAGTTCCAGGTCCACTGGTTCATCGGCTATTAGCTCGGATCTTGCTTGGCATGAAGACGATCCTTGAGCTTAAATTTTAAAACTACAGTATCATGTTAAAGTGATACTTCTCATCAGAGTAGGCATAAATGTGCAAGCAACGATAGACAACATGCAACACGAATGTAAAATGCAAAGCGAATGTAAGTTACATTATTATTGTAAACAACATGTCTGACTAAAAATATATGTACCGAATATAAATAAGCTGAAAACAAAATGCATAGACAAAGGTTATTGAAGGAAAGCAGGATGAGGTTATTCGTTTGAGCCTTTTTATTCGCGATTGTCCGAGACCCATTAGCGAAGCCCAAAAAGAAAAGGCCTTTCTTTCCCATATGCCTCGCTATGAGCACGTTCCAGCCGCGTCGTAATTCCGTGCATGAAACCGAAGCCCCAGTCCTACTCAGCATTCTGACCAAGGCGCCTTTCGCTACTCTCCCATGGAAATAACTCACCTGGGTATTTTCCTGACTCACTTCCGCACTGACGGCCTCCCAATACAAGATACAAACAGAGAGATACTTTCTCCAAAGCCAGACACGGAAATCATGTAGCTACTTACTAAGAGCTGCTGCGTCGAGAGTGACTGGCTCCAATTTGATATTGGCTTTGAGGAAGGGATGCAGGGCCCAGAACACATGATCCCATTTCATATGTACAGCATGTTCTCCTAAAAGTTATTTAGAACTGTCAACGGAAAAAATACATGGTCCTTCGTTCTACTAGGCCTATGAGTCGACTTCAGAGAGTGATGCATGGAATTCGATTGAAAGCAGACAGAGAAAGGTCCCAAAAGTCAATCATCTCTTGACTTACACTGACCCAATTTAGTTCGCAGAACACAAATTGGAATTCTGTAAACTACTGCTCCACCTCCCCAAAAACGGAAACCCTGGCCTGAATTTTGATTCAGCTCCTCCTTTCATTCACACTAAAGAAACTAAATTCACTCTTAAGCCGCAGGGGCATGGAGAAAGTGAGAAGGTTAATCGCCCATAACTCCTCATGCAGACATTGAGCTATTTTTTCAAGTACCTACATGAATGTGTATGAGTATGAATGCATGCTATATTATGCCGTTGAAGTGGTTTAAGGAACACAACAACTAAAGCTGCTTTTCATGTGATTCTTCTACTAAAAAAACAAGAAGAGCCATATACCGTTTACTAACGTAAACTGCTCTGCATATTCGGTGAAATTCATTTCAATATGCAAACCACCAAACTGAAGCATTCCATTTATTAACGTAAACTGCATTGCGATTATTCGGGAAAAGCAATTTCAATATGCAAATTACCATTGAGTTTAGTACATGCATAACGTAATTTCGCTGGACTTAAATATTATACGCGTTCATTAACAGACTCCTGATGGGTTCACGAAGGGTGCTTCGTAAATCCTCTCGGAAGATCTTCTACACGGCGTACGACGTGCTATCTCAAAATGATTTATATAAAATTGAGAAAGGACATGCTAGGCTCCTCATTGTTCAAGCCCAGTTTCCTGACTCGAATACGTAGTGAAACCGAGGCTGGGGCTCTGTGCTTTGAGAATTTATACTCAGGCCAGAAGAGCGAGAACGAGGAGAACATGTCGATTAAAAAGTCTGGGCCACCTTGGGATTAGAGCGATTCAAAGGATATAGGGTCTTAAAATGGAAGAAAGTATGGCTTCTAGATATATTTGATAATCGAAGAGGTTAAACCCAGCAGAAGCCCTATAAGGATTCCAGAGAGTCGTGCCGCCGCGGCGCGTAGAAGCGGAGTGTGTGTGACTCAAGGGTTCATTTTTATTTCTGGAATTGATTAGGCTGGTTCCCTGGTGAAATGAAGACCGCAGAATTGGCGGGTATAGCGGAGTGTGTCTGGTAAATGTTAGCGGAGGGCTGCGGAGAAAGCAGGGGCAATAATGGTGTCGTCATGTGTTCCGTTCTCACGGAAACATATTTCTTCACCTTGCCTGCACTCCATTGCTCGGGAGTAGATCACACGCCAGGTGGTGGTGGGCAGGCTGGAGTGCGGGCATAGCGTCGAGGAGATGCTAGTGCAGCGGAATGGGCTCGTGAGGAAAATACAATTAAAAAACTTTTCTCCCTTTCCGCCCTCAACTACTTGTCGTAACGGTGGAGAGCATGCTGCCTATTGAGCCTCAACAAACCCACTCTCGCGATTAAGTCCTCATTTCTGCTCCAATTTAAATGAACTTATGGCTAATTAAATCCAACTACCCTCTGCCATTGACAATAAATAAAATTAAATTTGCTCTTGCATAGGAACACAGAAACACGTGGAATGGTGTAGCCATTACAGCTTGCTACGTATTCACGCTTCGACGGAGCACTTTGCACATGAAAACGAATTTGGAGGGGTTTGAAGGTGAAATTTAGAGTTTTGTGTATATTTAATTTCTACGGGAATGGCGAAGG
>VNWX01001590.1:0-14694 GCA_009869905.1 Ceratophysella communis | reverse complement strand
AGTCAGAAGACGTAAATAATCTTGGACGTTTATTGATAAGTGGCGTTAATTTTGCCCTGTTGTTCGTGCCCGTGTGTGTGTACAGCGTCCTGCGTATGTGCCGGCTGTCTTCACTTAAAAAGAAACCTAAGTTTCACCGGACAGTACATAAATACTTTGCCATTAACTCTGCCAAGTTTATTCGAATGAAAAAACAGCATTTTTTTCTACAAGAAACGATTGGTTGTGAAGGGACCTTAAACTCTGCCATATCTGTGGTCTCATGTAACATTGATGTATTATTTATTCACATAGGTATTCTCATGTGCTCTGCAGTCCACGTCTATACCAGATTTCCGCAGCTTTGCTACAATACCGATATTATTTTTGGACACTTTGGTTATTAACGGTTGGATAATTATATACTGAATAGCCAGTAATGTTTTACATTACTGTGCTATATCTAGGTACGCAATCAGTCATCAGTGGCACTACTGGCTGTCAATGGCACTACTGGCACTGGCATGGCAGTAATGTTACGACTTTTTACAAGTGTCATAATTAAACGTACGAAAACGCTAACGGCATTTTCATTCATTTGCCTGCCTGATGGCGTATGTCATAGCTCATAGCTTGCGCGATACACGATATTCGGTACACTCAATCTCAATGTTCATGTTATTCTGATACATTACATATAAGCGGTTCTCATAATGTGTAATGACATGAGACATGACATATGATGTATGACATACCTCTGTTGATAGTTGGTCAGGAATTTCTTGGTCCAGTCGCCAGTGAACTGGACTTTGCTTGACTCAATCTCGAATTGCTTCTGACCAATGACGACCAACGACGCTGGAGTTCGGCTTGAGATTTCCTTAATTTTGTGAGCTAGTGATGTGCCACGTCACCCGGCCCGGTCACGTACATAGAAAGTTCATATATTACTATCTGAGGTCGGGTATCAGGATTGTTTCTTTGGTGAATAATCTTGTCCAGCAGTACCTGCTGAAATTTAGAGGAGTTGTACGTCAACTTTTTCCCCCGTTTTTATTTTGATTAGCAAAATAATACAAAAAATAAGGGACTTTGGTGCTTAGCCTTACACTACAGTCCGGAATTCCTCGACCAAGAACGGTCTACGATGTGTACTGTTGACTCTAGGCTCCTTTTTGCTCTTCTGTTCAGAGGGAATGGAAATCAGAACTGAACTTGAGCTAGAGGCTGAAGCCAGGAATGCTACGCCTTCCAATGCCCAAAAAAGAGTAATGGCGAGCCAAGAAGAATCCGGAACCCTGAGCTCAGCAGCCGAGCCCGGGGACGAACCCCAGCCTCCCAGCAGAACTCCTTCCGCCTCGCCAATCTTCCTAAGTCGTGAAACAGCCATGGCTAGTGGGCATGCGGATGTGGCAGGACACTTGAAAGTCAACAGGAGGGAAACTTACCCGCGAAGCTCAACCAATGTCTTTATTCAGCTGCTAGAGCCTACTGTCACACGTGCACATTGACATTTGACATTGCTGCAGGTACCATAAATCACAACTGACAGGGGACCTATTCTTGACTGACATCATAACTACGGGCTAGCAGCCTCCGGTGCGCGACTGCATATCGTCGGATTGACTTGTAGCTGTCACTTGTCAGGTACGTTTATGACGTGACACGTGACGTATATTGCTCTCAACGAATTTTAAATAATGTCAAAATGTAGCACTGTAATGCTGTTAACTGTTTGCTTATTGCTGTTTAATGTTCTTAATACGTGTAGGTGTTCATATTCGTTGCTTCTCGGTCTGAAAATTTGACATTTAGCATTTGAATGGCTTTCAGTTACCTTGGATTTGGCATTTTATATTATTTTGCCTGCCTGGCAGTCTGCAAGGTGCAGGTAGCAAGGGGAACAACGTAAAAATGCCCGTGGTAACTATTCAAGATCTGGATATTCAGTTTCCGTTCGAGCCATACGATGTCCAGAAGGCGTTGATGACAAGTGTTATTGATTGTGTCAAGAACGTAAGAGTCGAGTACCTACATTTCAATGTCATGAAATGCTGATTTTTAATTCAGGCTAATAGAGCTTTCTACGAATTTGAATTTTTCGTTTGTATTTGCAGAGGCAAAATGGGCTCCTGGAATCTCCTACTGGAACTGGTAAAACATTGTCACTGCTGTGCTCAGCCCTTGCCTGGCAAAGGAAAGAGAAGTGTTTGGCGCGTGCAGCATTCATCGAGTCAGCGGCCAAGGACGTGAAGAAGAATACCATGAACGGAGCCTTTGGTGAGATTGTATTTTGACATCCTCTACTTTTTCTCGTGTGATTTTTTTTAGTTTCCTAACTAATTCTTTCTCCTTGCATTTTAGAGCCTCCCAAAGTAATCTACGCATCTCGGACACATTCCCAACTATCCCAGGCTATACAAGAGTTGAAACGATGTTTCTACAAAACTTCTAAAGCAGTTGTGCTGGGTTCACGAGACCTTATGTGCATTCATCCAGATGTGGCACGACTAGAGAATTCATCAGCTAAGATTTTAGCTTGTCACGTCAAACTTCAAGCTCATACATGTGCATATTACAACAGTGTAGCCACGAAGAAGGAAGAGGGGAGTGTGAGGGAGATGACAGTGGTGGATATCGAGGACATAGTGCAGAAAGGAAAGCAGGCTCGATTCTGTCCGTTCTTTATGTCAAGGGAATTGGTCAAAGAAGCCGACATTGTTTTCATGCCCTACAATTATTTGTTAGACCCTAAGCTTAGAGCGTCTCATGGAATTGATCTCAAGGTATGCAGAAGCTTCTTAGCCAAAGTGTCGTATGTATGGTTTTATTATTTTCTATTGTAATCACTGACGTATTGTATTTCCCTAGAATTCCGTCATTATTTTGGACGAAGGTCATAATGTTGCCAAGATTTGTGAAGAAGCAGTTTCGTTTGAAATCCGTAGCACCCTGGTTGCTGCTTGCATCGTGGAAGTCACACGTGTAAGTAACAACTGGAAAATATTTGCTAACGTCAGTCAGCACGCAATTAACTACATGGCTTCTACTGTACAGGCAATGAATGAGTTCAGTGAAATGAGTCAAAATCAAGAACCTGGAGCCTTTGGATCCAGTATGACAAAAGATTTGTCTCTTGCAAGCATTATGAGACTTAAGCAATCCTTCTTAAATCTGGAAGAGGGCTTGGACAAAATTGAAGTGAAAACTGAAGGGTACCTTTTTGCCTGGAGACTCGCTTCTCCAAGTTATGAGTAACGCCGGATTTCCAACCTACGCCGTTGGTCGACTGGCTCTTGATTTGGATAACATTTCTTCTCTTTTGACTGGAAATAATCATGAAGCTACTGGCTGTGATAAGTTTGGCTCTATTCTTCGGGTTTTGTCATCCAATGTATTAGCTAGAAGTCCTGCAGTATTCGCTAATTCCTACAAAGTAATAAGAATAAGTGTTGCTATAATTTCGGTAACTAGTTTTTCAGGAGTAAATTGATTATTCTGTGTCTCGGTAATAGGTGTTTGTTCAGCTGGAAGAAGCTAAAGGCAGAAGCCAGGACTTCCGTCCAAAAGATAAACGACCTCCAGCAAAGGTGTTCAATTTTTGGTGCTTCAATCCGGCAGTAGGGTGAGGAATGCTTCTATTTACACAGCAATGGGCTAGTGTTTGATCTACTCTCTGATAATCTAGGTATTATAGTGAACATTGATTATTGATTAATTGATGTCTCAGATTGGAAACAATGATGACCTATGGACCGAGATGTATTATGCTTGCCAGTGGAACCTTGTCCCCGATTCCATTCTTGGTACAAGAACTGATGGTTCCTTTTCCAGTCCAACTGAGCAACCCGCATATAATTGGGGACAACCAGCTCTTTGCTGGAGTGTTTATGACTGGCCCTGGCGAGGCTCGCCTCTCGTCGAGCTTTCAAAACCGAAATAATAGTGCCTACCTCAAGTCTCTTGGCGATTTGATTACCAAAGTCTGTAGTGTGGTTCCGAAAGGTGTCCTTGTCTTCTTTCCCTCGTATTCTGTAATGGATCTCTGTGTGAAAACCTGGCAGTCTACTAGCGTTTGGGACGCAATGTCAGCTAGTAAGGTAATTGAGAGCGTCCTAATCAAATCATTCGTTTGCACAAGATAGAAACTCATTTGTAATTTTCAATTTCTCAAATAAATAGTAAATTTCAATATCAATTTTTTTCAATTTGTAATTTTGTTTTAATTTCTCAGAAAATATTACTAGAACCGAGGCGAAAGGACACCTTCAAAGAAGTTATGGATGATTATTACCATTGTGTTAAAACCACGAACGGGGCTTGTCTAATGGCCGTTTGTCGCGGAAAGGTAATAAGTTTATATCATGTTTTTATGGTAAAGAAATAAATGGTGATCGTTATCTTTGCCAGGTTTCCGAAGGAATGGATTTTACTGATGACAATGGACGAGCTGTCATTATAACTGGAATTCCATATTCTCCGGCTAGAGATCCACATGTAATGGCTAAGCAGCAGTATTTGGATACGAAAGTTCGGAATGGAGATACTAATGTAAGGGAAGGGATGAAAATACCCGGCCCCGGCAGTGGCTAGTGGCAGGACATAGCTGCAGAGGGCATTTTGGTCAGAATCGCCGTGAGATTCTAAAATATGTGATATTTTAATTTCTTAGTCTATTCGAGGAAACGACTGGTATCAGCTTGAGGCGCATCGAGCATTGAATCAGGCAGTTGGAAGAATTATTCGTCACGCTCAGGACTACGGTGCTATTCTTCTGTGTGATGAGCGATGCGAAGGGCAAAGGTTTATGCAAAATCTGTCACAATGGGTTCGTCAGAGAGTAAAGACTTACACAAACTTTAGTTCCGGTTTTCAAGATCTTGCCAATTTCTTTGGAGCATCCGTACAGGTCAGTTTCCAAAAAAATCACTTAATTATAAAATGGAAAACTTCATTTACCGAAAAATAGAGAGAGTTGCCTTTTGTATTTAGAAAGAGAGGGTGCAGGCTGCGCGCCTAAGTCGCGAAAAATACAAGACTTCGTCAACTGTGAATCTGGTGAAGACTCAGCTCTCTTCAAGTATGGAGTACATGAGTGCATCATTGTATGACGTACCCTCAGACGAAGACTTAAATGCCTTGTATGGAGGAAACAAGGTCGTAGAAGAATTTAGTAGTGGACGCAGGGCGGCTTCTAGTAGTGAATCTCCAAGGCGTGAATCTGCATTGGGTAATCTTTTCAAGAAGCCGAAAATACCGGAGAGAAAGAGCCTTGGCCTCTTTCAAGGTCTGGACGCAATCGCCATGCACAAGAAACCAGAATCTAACTTCGTAGCTCCAATTCCATCTCCACCGATGCCATTCCGACCCGTCTCGTTTTCCAGTAGACACAACGACTCACTTGGACATAAACGAAAAAGAATTAAAATTACAGCAAATAATAATGACTTCTCGAACTCAAATACGTTTTCCAACCTCTCTGTTAGAAAACAGTTGATTGCCGACAGTGTAGACCCTACGCCTGGCTCGAGTACTAGTTCTGCATCTGCCTCAGTTGCTCCAAGTCCTGCTGCTATTTCTACTGAAGAGCCTGAGTGCGGATTCAATTCAATCCCTGAATTTTGGAAATGGGTTGGATGCTAATTCAAATGCTAAAATCACGGTTCTGCCTATAACTGGCAATAGCTAATCCCTAGTCCTTTCCATTCACAGGTAAAACTGTCACTGGAAGGGGAGAAATATGGAGGCTTCATAAGAGCTATCAAAAAGTACAAGACTGATAAAGACATCGTTGGTTTGGCTACTCAAGTTCGGACATCATTTGATGACACGCTTCGAATTCAATGCCTTCTAGGTATATTTGCGTACTTTCGAAATCAGTAAATCTTTCTAAACAAATCAAATCAGCTTCAATTTTAAGCATTCGTGTTTACCCCTAAACAGGAATGTCGCTGTTTCTTCCCAAAGAAGAGCTTTTCCGACTACGAAGCTCGTTGGAAATATGAAAACACTTTGTGGCCTCAAGAAATTAATGATTTTTGAATTGTGATCTACCTGAAATAATTTTTCAATTTTTATGTGATTGACGTACAATGAGCGCATTCTAATTTTGATAGCCAAGCCTAATGTTACTCTGTGGGTATCTGTTCTGTCTCCTCCTGGCGTGAAAAAGCTACCCTATTGCCGGTGAAATCAGTGAATAAAGGTACCAATTACTTACAAAAGTGTTCTCACAGAATTTCAATTGTACGGAATGTCTGGGTTTTATTGAATCTCGGTGGAGACGTAGAAACACATGTACATTTTTCCTTAACGTTTCATAACCTTTGGATCTTTATTGGTCGTTGACAACAAAAAGCAACCATGATATTCATTATAAATAATTTACAGAACTTGAAGAGTCGGCGAAGAGCTAAACATAGATTCCAACCCAGAGAAGTAAGAAGAGAATTCCGAATCCCATGAAGAAAGCTCCAACGACTGCAATTGTCAGTTCCTTGAAGAAAACTCGAGTCTTGCGAGTGGCTGTCACTTCATAGACAAAGAACCAGGCTGTGAAGAAGATCCCAAATCCCAAGAGAATGACTGTCAAGTGAGGAAAGATACCGGGATGGACCGGAGAGACGTAACGTCCCATTGATTCAACCACTGAATCCTGTAAATGTAAAAAAAATCATAATCAAAAACTGGTTCCAGCTGCTACATTTTAAGTATAGTGACCTCAATTTCAGTGAAACGCCTCACATACTTCGCGTAATTTAGCACAAATATATTGGAGCAAGAACGGGATCCAACAAAGCGTTGAAAACAGAAACCAAATTAGAGGCGTCCATGTACGCCACCCTAAGCGGTCCTCAACAATTTGGGCAAACGAGTCAAAATCCATTTGCTTCTTAGCAAAAAAAGATACCGGATTTGCAACTAATATAACTGTCAATGAATCGCTCAATACATTGGAAATTGTCTTATGATCCGTATTAGCAGTGCCGCATACTGCTTTCCTTTCTCTTCTACATTAAGTTCGAATGAAATTAAAAGCCAATGCTAACATGTCTCGCCCTACTTTTCTCCTTTCTCTTCATGGTTTATTATTTTATATTCAAAGGAAACCTTAATCATATTTCAAGGGAATTCATTACGTCGGAAGTCTGAACAATGACAGTGACAGCGTGATGGTATGGTTGATGTTTGCACGGAATATTATGAATTCCAGAACATTGGCAAAACATGTTTTCGCTCTTTTTTTAATTTAAATTATTCGGTAATAGTTAGTCTTGCCTTTTTGTCCAGTGAAAATTATTACAAAGTTTAATACAATGCATGCCATAATAATTTCGTTATCCAATTAATATTTAAATTCCATGTTCATATAAAATGAATAAACTTCAAAACTTAAAATGTCATAGTTGAATTGTATTGTGTCTAATTGTATTCATAGATAGTGTATTTAGATTTTTAATTTCTAGACAAAATAACATGGACTGGACACCCAGATACACGCAAATAAATGCATGAATTGTAGTCAGTATTGGCATTTGCATGAATCTGGGCACTGGATGTCGGATGTCCTATCCTATCACATACATATATCTCATGTCAGACGTCTGACGTTCAAGTGCAGAAGCAAACTGAGAACTATAGCTTCTGCTATTTCTCAAAAATCACAAATAAATTCTGAAGTTGAGCCTAATGCCATGCCACATGTGTCATAGGTCATAGGTACGTCGAGTCACCAGATCGTCTTTAGCTTGTGGTTTCAAGCGACAGCACAGCTTGCAGCGCAAATACCCCTTATTATCTCACGTCATGTCATGAGCGTTGATAAATCATATGTCATTCACCATTAAACAATCAGAAATCAGAAATAGATTCAAGATTAATCCCAATAAATAATTGATTGTATAGATAGATGTATGCACTTACCATGTTGAAGTCCGTATGAGGTCAAAAGGCACTCTCTCAGTTGCCGGTCACCGGTATTCAAAAGCTTCCCAGTGAACTCCGAAGTGTCAGGTAGCAAGATCAGCAGCCGAGCCTAGCCAAATGGGAGTTTGAAATGAAACGTGTCCACCCGGCATACGTGTCAATTTTGCTCTTTTAGCTCTCAAAAGCCTGTCCTTCTCCGCTGCTATGCTGCTGCTGCTCTGCTAAGCTGTAGAAACCAGCAGCCGCCTCTGTTCACTTACCCTATTTCTTAGCACTGTATACTTGCTTTGCACAAACAGAGCTAATGCGCTAAGTTCCCTTCGCAGAGGAGTATGAGTATGAGTACTTGGGCGTTACGTTACGTAGAACCGCGGCGGGTTTCATAAAATGCACGCGTCCCATTCGTTCCGTCATCCGTTTCCGTATGTCCGTGTCGTTGTTAGCTCATTTTTAACTTCTAACCGTTTGTGTTACAGAGGTTGCATTGAATTGTGCGCGTTTCACTCAGCTCCTGAACAAGAACGATTCTACTTATTATCAAGTATACTTCAAGAGGTGAGTACTAAATGAATTTACAGTTACTTATAATAGTAATGTATATATTTATTCATTAAAAGTGGAATTTTTCATATCCATACAATTATTATTATACATAGTTTAGTGCTTACAATTTCTGACAGACGAGAATAGTTTTTTTAAAAGCTATGATGGGAAAGCTCTATACCTTCTGTTAGGTTAGGTTAAATAAGGTCAGGTTAGGTTAGGCTTCAAAACTAACCTAACCTGGCTATATTTAACCTAACCTAACCAAAGTTATAGAGCTTCAAAAAAGCTCCGGGTTACACGCTACATCAATACCGAAATAATGCTAAATCCGTTTTTAAAAAGTTGGCAGTTAAGAACAGAGAGGCAAATAGAGAGGTAGAGAATATTTTTGCCTTGCGGACAGTAAGCATTGTGAACTCAGAACTGGCTTGCTGGCCCGAATGCTGGCTTTGTTTTCTAACAAGCGGGCATATAATCAAGAGCGACGAGAACGCCAATTTGGCCAAAGGTCAGATCCGAATCCACACGTTAATCAGGTGTTTCCTGATACCCCACATGATTCTTTCTCCTCGAAATACCCGCATGGACCTGGACCTTGAGGTCAACTTTCATGACTCATTTCAAATCAGTAAATTGACCTGTTTTGTCCAAAGTGCAAGTGATGGGATTTCCCGTTAAGTATGTTAAAATCACGAGTTATCTTGTAAACGGAATGACTGTCGAACAGACAGGCCGTCACACAATACGTTTTTGTTAAGCTTAAGCTAATGCTTATTTGTTAAGTAAATGAAATAGAGGCGCATTTCTGAAATTATTGTGGCCCTATTTATAGATTTCCTACTATGAAATATATGGGATATGGGGATATTTATTATTTTCCAACTCGAGCAAATATATAACTGGAATCATTGACAACAGGCCAAAAGTAGATCATAGTTTTTTCTAAAGAGCTCGTCACGGCGTCGCCGCGTTGTAAACAACTGACAAAGAATGCCCCAATTACCTAATTAGGAATTATTTGCAAGGCTTCCAAATCATGGATGATTAAGAGTTATAGGACTTTAAAGCGTCAACAGCAATGTAATTTTGCACCAACCAAAGCTCTTTCTCGAGTGGGCCTGGCCATTCTCCGTCGAAAGATAAAGAAAGCTTTGCATAAGAAGTCAACCACGCCATAAATGTCGTCGTGCGGCCTTTTAGGCTCTAATATTCATGTAAACCATGTCCTTGTAGCTATCATGCTGAACTGTGACCCTATTAGCCCATCCTCAATTGAGTCAGATTCATCTGGACCATTTTGACATTCTCATTTGACTTTGACGCAATTCCGAATAGAAATGACAGGAGGGTGTATGAGCGTTTTAAATTATAATGCTAACTTAGCTAGCAGAGGTACTGCGTCCGTGTCCTGGAGGGCTGACATGGAAATTGAAAGAGAATAGCTGCAGAGTTCCAGCTCGCAGATTGGACTAATAAAATGCTTAGCATTAAATCTTTACAGATCAGTCAAAGTTTCGCTTTTACCACGACAAGTTCCTTCTGGACTTCGAGTTCATCGAATTGACAATATATCTACCCTTCACAATCTTAGAATTACTGAAATTTCAGGCATTTAAAAATGTCAACCGGAGTTGCCACTGCAAAGACGCAGTCTCAGGCAGAGCAAATGCCTCCTGATACGGTAAGAATTAGCAGAATTTTATTAGCTACAATTTCAAGCTTTTGTGGCTGGCTATCTGGCGTTGTTCAGCATCTCCTCCTAATCGCAGCCGCCCATCTAGGATCTAGGGATGAGCGATACCTCAGCAAAAAAGGTTTTTAAAAAAAAAAAAGTTATTGACCTATGTTCGGTTGGGTCAAGCTGGGTCAAAAGTAGCTAATTTTTTCTTTTTATTTAAAAATGTTCATTTAGCCTGCACTAATACAGTACTACTTCATGAGTGTTTCTATTTTTCATTTTGTTTCCAGCCTGTTCTTATGGTCGGAGGAAATTACATCTGGGAAGGAAAGGACTCTCACAAGAGTACTTGCATTATCTTTTCTCTCAAGGAAGAAGTCGGGGCTTTGGCTAAGGCTCTGAATATTTTCGAGGTATGAGTTCCAATAAATATAATATAATGTGGAAAATTCCTACTTACTTCTCTATGTCAATCAGTCATAAATGCCCAACTCAGGAAGAAGTGTTATGATCATTACAGTCCGTATTTGTATTTGATTTTCAGAAAAACAAGGTGAATCTGCTACACATTGAATCCCGATCTTCCAAACGCAGTGATCAGGAATATGAGTTTATTGTTGAGTGCGAAACGCATCAGGGAAATGTTAACGGAGCTATTGAAGCTCTTCGTGAAGCCTCAGCATACATGAAAATTATCTCAAGGAACTACAAAGATAACAAAGGTCAGTTCTGGTTGTACCGACATTTAAGATACGGATGAGGCCTTTCCATACAATCTGTAACTTTATTGTTTGGGTAAAAGTAAGCCATGCAAAGCGCTAGAATAATGCTCGCCTGAACACACAATATTATCTCAATTGTCTACGCCAGTAACACTGGTAAGCCTTAATCAATCCCGTAAATATTTAAAGTAGGCTTTTATCTTGTCAACAGACGTGACTCCGTGGTTCCCCAGAAAAATCCGTGATCTGGACAAGTTCGCAGACCAAATTTTGTCCTATGGTTCTGAACTGGACTCTGACCATCCTGGATTCACTGATCCCGTGTACAGAGCACGCCGTAAGCAGTTGGCTGACGTCGCTTTCAACTACAAGCAGTATGTTATCGTCGTGTGTCCTAACCTTAATACGTAGTATCAAGCCATTGCAAATAATCATGTCAATTGGCCAGTAATTGAGCAATCAAGCTCAATGAATATTTATTACAATATTCTCAAGCTGTGTGTTGCAATTGAAGGAGTTAAGATTGACAGGATGATAACTCATCGTCATAGTCTCAGGGCTTTTCCGTGGATGTTTGCTAAATATTTCAATCATTCATTTCAGTGGACAGCCGATTCCCAGAGTGGAATATACTCAAGAAGAAGTGGAAACTTGGGGAAAGGTTTTTCGACAGCTCACGGAGCTCTATCCAACTCACGCATGTCGTGAGCATAACCATATCTTTCCGTTGCTGGTAGAAAACTGCGGATACCGAGATGATAATATTCCGCAGCTTCAGGATATTTCAGACTTTCTGAAAGGTGGGTAGCGCTCTCGTTGTCAACGTGAATATTCGATTATAGACTTAGTTTTATCGTGATTGATTCATTTTCAGATTGCACTGGATTTACACTGCGTCCAGTTGCTGGGCTCCTATCATCCCGAGATTTTCTGGCTGGTTTGGCATTCCGCGTCTTCCATTCGACACAGTACATTCGACATTCAAGTACTCCGTACTATACGCCAGAGCCGTAAGTCTAAATTTTACTTAATGGTGGACAGACTTTACTTGTAAACAAGTCATTAGCCTAACTAGCACATACTCTCTTTGCAGGGATGTTTGCCACGAGCTCTTGGGTCATGTGCCCTTGTTTGCTGACCCGGATTTTGCACAGTTCTCACAAGAAATCGGATTGGCGTCGCTCGGAGCCCCGGATGAGGACATCAAGAAATTAGCTACAGTAATTAAATAAATTGATGGATCAAACTGACATCTGATTACTTTTTACCCATTTTTTCTGTTATGCAGTGCTACTGGTTCACCGTTGAGTTTGGGCTTTGTCGCCAAGATGGAATGATCAAGGCTTTCGGTGCTGGACTTCTCAGTTCGTACGGTGAATTGGAATACTGTCTCAGTGACAAACCTGAACTTCGCCCTTTTGACCCACCGAAAACTGGAGTTCAGGACTATCCCATCACGGAATACCAACCGGTTTACTTTGTGGCCGAAAGTTTCCTGGATGCCAAGAATCGGCTCATGTTAGTATACCTGCTAATCAATCTCTCGTGCCAACGTTTTCGATGTCTAATGTACTTATGTTGCATTTCGTTCTGTTTCCAGGAAATATGCTGAGACGATCCCTCGTCCCTTCGGCGTTCGTTACAATCCTTACACTTCCAGCGTTGAAATACTGGATTCCAAGAAACAACTCGAGAATATTCTGTTGGACGTGAAGCACGACATTAGCCTGCTTCAATCTTCCATGCTCACCATTTCGTTCACTGGAAACGATTAAGGCATCGAACACCATGCTTTTGCGCCAGTGCTTTTGCGCCGGTTCTACTATCATTTTTAATAATTTACATGATGTATCTATTTGCATTGTTATTCTAACAATTAAGATGCAGCTTCTTGTGCAAAATTATTGGCTTCGCAAATTTATTTATTAAGGTTTTCAATTATTCGCCGTTTAAGGAAATACTGTTACAGTTGAAACGGAATATAAATTACATGCCATTAGTATACAGTCGGACTAATTAAATCAAACGAAATGTAACTGTAAAATTATACATATACGTATTGAAATCATGCGCTAGTGTGTATATTTCGTAGTTTTATTAATGTATCCCATTATCATATAAATGCATAGAAGGTATCAAAATACCGGTATCTTAATCTCTGTCCGTAAATTAGAGACAGCGACACGTGATCGATTTGATTTTGGCACCAAGAAATTCAGGACTGGCCAGTAGGACTTTGGCGCGCGTGGCAAAAGTAATGATTGGATAGGGTGAATCGGCGGGCTCGACCACCTGAAACGTGCCTCGCACAAGGCAAGGTCTTCACTCACAGTCGAGTGTCGAGTGAGTCAGTTTTTCAGTTGTTAGTATAGCCCTAGTCATCGTTTCTTATTTCTGGTCGTTCGGTTTGCTAGTGATTTAATTAATTATTGATAGTTTAGTCTGGCCTAGTCCAAAAAATGTCTCGAAGTCCGAAGAGACCCAAGCAGGCCTGCTGTAACGCCGACGCCATCCACGCCCGCGGGTACTTCAGTGACCGTGAGGTAGCTATTAGTTATAGTCAACAGTGTTCAACAGTGTGAGAGCGAAAGTGATAGTCCTTCTGATATGGAATTAGCCAGGTATGATACTTATTTATTTTAAAATGCAACATATAGAATACGAATTTGAAGGACCGGCCGGTATGTCAGGGCGCTGCGCCGGCCCTGAATTTCTTGGTGCCAAAGTTAAATCGATCACGTGTCGCTGTCTCTAATTTACGAACAGAGATTATGTAGTATGTATGTACAGAGTCGTTCGTAATGTTTGCCTCTCCCTCCAGACCATATTTACAAAAATCTTAACCGGGCATCTTATATAATATACCAAATTAAAGCTTGACTCATTTCTGATCTCGTCGTCAAATAATATTTTTGATTTTCTAAAAACCGCCATAGCTATAGCGCGTGAAAGAAAAATTTGCGGTTTTCGTGCTTTTGACACGCCGCAGGGCGTACCATGCAATAAAGGACGTTCCAAAATGAGTCATATGTGTTAATAATATCAAATTGAACCACTGGAGTCAAGTTCTCTATAATAGAAAATATTTTAAAGGCAATAAATCATCGAAACCGAAAGGAGACCCTGCGCGCGGCGTCACTTCGCTCGTGCGAGAACGGAGGCGTTAACCGGGCTTCCCAGCTCCAGGCAAGAGAGGAGTGAGCGGTGGAGCTGTCCGCTTTCTCACTCTTCCGCTGTGCAGCGGTCGGCTTGTAAAAAAACCCGGAATATTATTTGACACTGAGATCAGAAATGAACCAAGCTTTAATTTGGTGTATAACATGTCCCGGTACACATTTTGCAAGTATGGTCTAAATGGGGAGGCATACATTATGAACGACCCTGTACATAATTAGCTTCGATAATAAGACCAAAGAAATAAAGAGCTTGGGCTAAACAAAAATAATGTTACCGTTACCAGTATATTCTTTTTCCATTGTCCATTCTGGACTGTGTGTGTTTGCTTCATTGGTTAGAAGCATGTAGCATAAAGCTACGAGAGAAAGGTGAAAGCGAGATTATTCGCGTCAACCAATTAAGATTTGAATCTGGACTGGAATTCACTTTACACACCCTCCCATAGACTTAAGTCTATGCACCCTCCTCCTAATCATCCTACCTAAATTCAAATTCAAATTCACATGATTTAACGTCTTCATGTTCAATTATACACGAATGTGGATAAACCACACCATGAAGCGCTAATGCGCATCAGTCTGAGCAGACTGAACCCCGTAAGGGAACTGATTTCCAACACGTTGACGGCCTGGACTATTCTGGGCTCACAGAGATAGACCAAGCTAC
>VNWX01001589.1:0-14695 GCA_009869905.1 Ceratophysella communis | reverse complement strand
ATCATGCATCGCGTGTTCCTTCGAACCGACAACAGCTTAACTTTAGCTTGGCAGAAAACGCCAACGTGGATATATATGGGAATTTTAAACAAAACAAAACTTTTATTCCTGAACGGCTTGTGCTTAAGGCCGTAGTGCAATGCAAAATCAGTAATTCATACGGGCTCCGTGCCCGTAAGCCGTAGACCACTTTATTGCTGAAACGAGCTCCGTAACACAACCTTAAAGACTTAAATACCTTTTTTTCTAATTATGAGTCTTCTTCCCTTGTTGGCTGAATTGTCGGCAGTAATTTTAGCTCCTCTGCCGCGCCTATATCACTTTTGCCGAGTCTTTACCAATAAGTGCTTTGGAGATAAACAATGAAGAGGCGGAGCTGGTTTGTCTGATTGACATTATACTGCATAACCTTTCTCTTCGTGAATAACCGCATGTCGCTTGAGGAGTCAGTCAAGCATCAATGCATGTAAATTTCCGACCAGAACCCAACAGCCTCTTCTTCTCGGCTCGTGGTCATCGTCCCAGGGAATTTTTGTAATTTTTAATTATGGGAATTATGAATTAATACGAAGGCGTGATCGCCAACAGTCTCTATGTCGTCCAGAGCTGTAATTACGAGAGCAAAATGGATTTGGAAATCAATTTTCTGAACGAGACGCTTCGGCTTGGACCACAGCCTTTCTTTTGTAAGCTTTTCAAATTTGAATTTATAATATACGGTGTCGTCGAAACGATTGATTTCTCGTATTTGGCCTTTAAACTGGCAATTTTAAATCCGATTTGAAATCTATCTAAAAATTCCCAAAATTTTGAGACCGTAAATGGTTGCTCATATGCACGTTGCGTTAGCTTTTGGTTCACGTTCACACTTGTAAATCAGTGTTCTTCTTGAAGATGAGACGCCCTAGAATGAGTTGAGACGGTATTGTCCGATATCAGCTCGTTAAATCCTATCATTACTTAATGATGAGCACTTTTCAGCACTCACCTTCTCTTTCGTCTTCCCAAGTGCCCTTAATACATAGTCGTCTAGCTCTCCTGACGTAATTGAGAGTTGTAATCTGTGCTAACAGCTCGCAGTTGAACTATATATGAAATTCCAAAGAGTCGTGCCTGTCGTGTGCTAACTGATTCATCATAAATAAAGACCCATTCTTGTCAAGGCAAGGAAGGTCTTCCATCGAGATCTCGAGTCGACAACATTCGTACACCGCCCGTCCACTCCCTTGTCCACACATCGAATTCACAGACGATTCGCAGACGACAGCTGGGGTCGTCTTACATAAGTCTTGCCCATTATGCACGTTAAAAATGCCAAGCAGGGCCTCATTTGTTGATTTTGTGTCTTAATTAACGGCCATTTTCGAGACCAAATTCTGGCACCAATTTCTGTATCTATTGTACGCATTGTCGCGACACCTTGGTCCAAGCCAGAGAATCCTTTTTGGATGAGGTCAAGCAGAAGAAGAGTAGAAAAATCTTTAATGATTGAGATGAGTCTGATGAGCCCATCCTTCTTGTGAAATAAAGTATAGACAAAAGAGAACGACAATGAATCTCGAGAGAGAGTGCTCCTATAAAACTATTAGGGAATCACTAATAAACAAAGGTACTTTAGTAGGAAATGCAACTTATGCTTTTCTGTATTACGCTCTACCTTTTTTTTTTTTTTTTTTTTTTTTGTATTCTGCAGTATTGCTAATTTTTAATATTCAAGCTTCTCCCTCCCATATCTACGCCCAAGTCAGAAGAGCAGAGCTGCTTATTAGTACTTGGACAACGTTCCCAGCTTGACATAAATCTGTCAAATTATTTATTAATTTCCTAAAACTGCTAGTGAAATAGAGAGGATGACACCGTATCAATATCACCCAGTCCGTGGCCTTATTTAGCTATAAATTCATTTTCTGCCATATGCAATCCACGCGCATTGGAAATGATATTGCAGTAGTTTGTAGCCTTCGAATTGAATGCACGACTGCGGCTGCTGTGCTGTGTTTATTTGCATAGAGTAACCTAGCATTACATTATTGCTTGATTACACGGCAATTAGCTTCAGTCAGCTGCCGAGTGGTGTAAATAATAAATTAAACAAATTGATTTTTTATTACCAGAGCGTCCGTGCACTCAAGTTGCCATTTAAACTGCCCTTTAATTTAGAAGCTTTGGTCACAGTTAGCATGCTGAGTGAGTAACGAATAAAATTTTCGGTTTAAGTCAGAAGGGGTTATTGCTATCGCTCCGAGTATGCAAATTTCGACATGTTTTTTTTTTTACAAAACCGAAATTTTAAATAACAGACTGAAATGAGGCTCATTATCGTTAACGGAACGCCCCTAGCACTAATTCAACCTTAAAAAACAGTCGAATTCGAATCACCTTCATGTTTAGCATGTTCCTATTCCCCCATTGTGTACAAAAGTGATTTGCTAATTCTAATTGTTGTTTGAATATTCCTATTAGTTAGCTGGTGGTAACCTTTAAAGAGGACACATGTTCTGTTCGTGAACAGGAGAATTGTGTGTTTGTCAAGCCGAGAGCTGACATGACATGGGGCTGTAGCAATTAAATTTGAGGACGGCCCATCCCCTTCCAAGAGAGTCCGTCGAGTAGTAAGCACATAGACGGATGACAGGCAGGCCCATCAAGTTCGGCCTCTAATTATTACTTACTTCTCATTTGCATTTGGTGACTAAACTTTTTATTATTATGCAAATGGGTAAATAACTGAGGTGAGACAAGCTCGTTCTAGTCTTCTTCATCTCTGAGCAGACCAGACCTTAGACTAGCCAGTCCTAGCCGAAGACCATAGTCGACCAAGCCTCTAAAAATTGGGGTTTTCGACGCTTAAGGCCCGTTATTTATGGGCGCGCCATTTGGGCCTGGAACCTAAGGTCAGGATTTAATGATCTCTGTTTCTGGGAAGTTATGTTACCGGTAACAGCGTCGGGCAAAATGAGGCGGGATCAATTGACCACGAACCCAAGAATCACTGGGAACAAGAAGGCTTGGACATGGGCTTTTCTGAATTGGCAATCACAATCCCTTCGGCCCATGTTCTGCTGTCCTCATCTGCCACTCCCTTCTCAAGTCATAAAGTCTCCAGGTCGATATGGGCTGGCCCAGACAGATCCACAATAAAATATGCCAATTTACGAGGAATTCGACAAAAGAATCTTCCATTGTTCTCACTCACATCTCACATTATATAGCAACAATTAGACAGTCCAGCCTGGATGAGGCTTTGGGGAGTTTCCCGTTCACGTGCAGTATTTACTCAGCACACAGCTCATGATTTACAGTCTCGAGTAAGCACAACTGACGTGGAACAAACGAATGACCAAGCGAAGTTCTCATTATTCTAATTTAATTTAAGACCAGTTTTCACAGATCATGATTTACAGTCTCGAGTAAGCACAACTGACGTGGAACAAACGAATGACCAAGCGAAGTTCTCATTATTCTAATTTAATTTAAGACCAGTTTCAGCCTCAACCATGTCAAGATTATGGAGGTAGTAGGTTAAGTATTCCTGTCTAGTGAAACTGGTTTTATCCAGGGATTTTCGTTTCGCGATCTCGCAGATCTGGAATACTGCAGACACGTGTGTGTTCAAAAGCTTGGAACTTTAAATTTGTTGTTTGGGGCTTTGTGCATTTCTGAACTATGCTCATTCTATATTTCCTAATTTTTCCATTTCGGATCAATATAATATGCCTGACGCTCAAAATTCTGCAAAATGAAGCGAGTACATTTAACTGCTGCGTAACATAATGCACGCGAAATAATGCTGACTGCTATGCAGTAACGCTAAAGGATTCACCCTATGTGAAGAGCCAAGTCAAGATGATTCCCTTGCTTCTTATCTTGGACAAGTTTTTGTGTAACAAGAAAGAAGTCTATCCAATTACATAGTCAGAGTTACATGAAAGGCACTAACTATAATGTTTTAGACGTCCATAAGCTTATTTTTCCTACGCGTCAAAGTGCTAATGCTTGTGTTTTTGAGTAATGAAGAAGACGAGACTTTTGTTAAAGCATCTTCACTTTTACCCTTCTTCACCACAATTGGCTCTGACTCAAGACCTAATTTCATAGTTGACTATATTTTTTTTATATTATTATTTGGGGTTTGCCGGAAGTTAAATTATGACTTGTCGATACACAGGAGATTAGTCTCCTTCCCCATTCTCTTGTTGCCTGCATAATTTTCATTGTGTTTTTCATCTACGACGCCAAAATAATGTTTAGGCAGTCAGTAGTTAAAGCTTACGCTAAATTTTGACATTCTGAATATATGCAATATCAGTATACATTTATGCGTTTCAAAATTAAATTAAAATAAATGTCGAAAATAGCTCTGTTTACTTTTTACCAGTATTTCAAAAATTGAAGGCAGATATCAGGAAAATCCTGATAGTCATAATCTTAGCTTTAGTACCGGGTTTTACCAGCCTAAAAAATGGCGATTTTTAAATTTGACTTCGTGAGGAAGAGCGAGGAGGAAGGCAGACTACGTTGGACCATCAATTCAATACCGTCGCGTGCAGCGTTTAAAGCAATTTTTTAAATAGTAAACATGCACCTCTCCGTTTCGCTTCTGCTATGAGTATTGGCAGGAACTCTACACTCAATTACAAGTACTTTAGTTAAGTGCACTTTAAAAAGTTATCGCGAATGACCTGGAAAAATATAAAGTTTGACCTTCCCTGCCGTTCGTCACGCAATGGAAGACATGCACGGGGCGCAAGAGTTAAAGCCTTCGTTCCTCGTGCAAGTCTGGGTTAAAAAATCCATGTCCTTTTCCCTGATGGATGAGCAACCAAACTAGTCGTTTGGTGAATTCGGCTCATTGGCCGGCTGAGGAGTGGTTAAAATAATTAGTCAAAGGCGAGGCTCTAATCATTATGTTTTTTTTCTGACTGTCATTACAGAGCGTCCGAGTTGATGGGCACTGACTGAGGACTCAAGAAATCTGTCTGTCTGCTGAGGACTCGGTCTGGCCTGACACGCCCAGAGCAACATTGCGTAGGATTGGGTGAGGGCGGCGGGTGACAGAGCTCACATGCCGACCGACAGAGCTCAGATGCGACCTAACATGACCTCCCGGGAGGTGAGTGCTCGCTTTTTCAGGATTAAATCCGGCCTAATGACACGTAGATTCCGCTTTGCTTCTAGCGTATTTTTGAATAGCTAATCTGTGCTTCTTTGTTGAAATTATAAAACCTTTACTCAAAGTTGACCCTTGCGATGCCACGCTGAAAGTCATAACATAACAGCACGAAGAATCAGTTAGCAAAAACCTTAAGGGCAGCTATTAGCATAAATTTTAACACGGTCATTAACAGGAATAGTTCATAAAAATTTATGTAGCTACTTGTGCAGCTCAACTGAAGAAGCATAATATAAAAATGACCATCGGAAGAACCGTATTAGTATGCTACCTGCAGAGCTCTGTTAAGGAAGCCTTCGTCAGTATCAGAAGGTCTTAGCGTTAAGCTTCCGATTTCACAGGCTAATTTGAGAATATTTTAATTTCAGGCGGAGTGTCCTCCGGTTCAGATGGAGCCGGTAGACCTAACCACGAGTAGTCGAGACGGGGGCTCATCGCGGATATATCGACCACGAAGTCTTAGCGAAATTTATGACGACGAAGAAGGTGACGAAATGTTCACGACCTCCGACTCGGAGAATTCCTCACACAGCAGTTACCCTGGCGGCGGGACGTCCGGCTACTGTCAAGACTCGGCCAACCCCTCGCCCCTCCCACCCACCTGTATTGACCTCAGGGTTCGCAAGGGTAAGCTCACAGCTAGTCTTCCTCTCAATCCCGTATGAAAGAAAGCTCTCGTTTTAGCATCATTCCACAATGCAATCTTAACGTCCTAATGCCCGGTTATTAAACATTTTGCCGAAAAAATTCTCCGATTGAACCTCCGGACTGATTAGGGGTTACAAAATTGGTCGACTTACGATCTGTATATGTCGTACCGTTAAAGTCATTCTTGGTGCCGTGTAGCTTGGCTTGCTCGAACCATCTTTCGAAGAGAAGCTTTAATTGAATACAGACCAGATTCTACAATGTTGATCTCTCGTCACAGTTCGTGATTTGATAGCAGGAGATGCATAGGATGTGCATCTCTTTTGATGATGATTGGAAAGGCATCTTCTTTGAAGAGCATTGTTGGTTCTTTGGCTGATGAGTTGAACAGGGCTCGAGTTCGTTTTTCATTGAAGACGCAGAAGGTGTGATTCTGGCCCATAAAAAGATAATGATGTGAGAAAGGTGGTAGGAGGGAAGACCTCACAAGGATCTTCAACATCGTCCGAGAACCCAAGTTTTGCTAATCTGAGACAGTCCGCGAATCAAGTCCCACGGTCTCTTTTCCCACTCCACTCCCACCTTTCACAGCCGTTCAGCTGGCGCTCAGGTCGTGACAGACCAGCATCAGGGTTGTCAGGATCCCCAGTTTCATGCTTTCAAACCACTGGCTATCACGAGTAGAATACTTCAAAACTTGGCACAATTTTTCCAATGGTCAGTAAAATATTCAACTTTAGCTTCGCCAGGTCGGCATCCTAAGATACTCATATGCCGTGCTTCGCGGCGCCAAAATAATCTGAAGCCACTGTCAAAGCCCAACCCTGGATCTTGATGTAAACGTCGTTATCTTTTATTCGTTCACGACGGCGGGCCATCATCGAAGATCGCAAACATTATTGCCCAGGTTCCCATCACTTCCTAACCACACCCACGTGCAAAGGTTTCGACTAACTCGACCTCGACTTATTTATGGTAAAATATTTTCAGTTTCGTACGTTATCTAAAAAAAAAGGGAATTGGGATTTACTTACGAGCCGTGGATTCAGCTAGTCTATAAGCAGCATTTCAATAGCAATGGTCATTCTTCAAATTTGTAGCCTATGTTTAAGGCCCTTTAAAGCCTCATATCACTAACCTGAGCTTGGTATTACCAGTAGATGCTGACTACCCGGAATCAAGAGCAAATAGCATTACAAACCGCACCTATTTCACGAGAATAATATTAAGCCAGAAACAAAAGCTACAGAAAGCATGGCTAATTCCTTGAATTCCTATAAGGATAAACTGTTTAACCAATATGGATGTTACAGGTATTTAGTTAAGTCACAGCGTATTAAGTTTCTTGCTTGTCTTTTACGGATTTGTATGTACTCGTTCACTTAATGTATTCGTCCTTACTATTCCGTGTTTGGCTTTTTGGCTTGAGCCGAGGTTGTTGGAAGACAGAGGACCGGCTAAGGCTGCTGTGACCAGGACCACCGGTTTGCATTCCATTTGTTTTTGATGAGATGATAATTGTTGTCCCTGCCCAAGCCGCCGTTTGCTCAGTCCATAGTTCACAGGCTTGTTGGACCTGCTGCTCAGCTCTTCTGACAGCACCAGAAGCCCTACCCAACACCAAGCTCTAACGACAACTGCATAATTTAAATTCACCGTCAACTTCGTCAAAGCGAAGCCCGTTGGGGTTGAAAAAATTTCGATTAGAAGCTTCATTTTTCTTTACCAAAAAATACGAATTCATGCAGTGGTTCGCTTAAAAATAGCCCATTCCGATGGTCACATTTTGCATGGACCAAACGACCGGAAATTCTTAACTTTAAATGTGTGAGCATGGCGTTCGCAGTGGGCAGAGGAGAAGTGGTGTCTCTTCTCTTCTGGTACATCATCTCTTGACGTCTTGACACTCCGCATCTTCTTTCTCTATTGTTCTCACTCATTCAGTCCGTCAGGGCCACGTCCCAGCTATTTGCATACTCATTTCGTTCCGTAGTCTCTTCTTCTTCTTCTTCTTCTCGGGCGACACACACATACGGAATTGAAATCCTCGCCCCCGTCTACTCGTCACGGGTCACTCGAAACCAGGCACGGAGGCTCTGACGACTTGAGTTCTACGCCCGAGTCGCTTCGCTGGTTTCCAATACTGTAAATGTAAATACATCCACTCTACGATTGATCAAGGCTTTGCAAATTTCACATGTTGCCCTCCTATTAGCTCAATTCTCTGTATTGACATCTTTAACTTGGATGACTCGAGGATTTGTTTAGTTCAACGTGACAGCGGTGGCTTCACGCTAAAGCAGCATAGGTAGCAGCCAAGATTGAATCGCCAGTCGGATCATATGTGTAAGGCATTTCAGAAGGTAGAGATCAATAAAATAGTCGAGACGTATTACCCTAAGATCCTGCTTTATAGCGGAACATTAAAATGGTACCTGCGGAATCGATCCGGCTTTCTATGATCATATTTATGGACAACGTGGAAGTTGAAATTGGCCGAGCGATTGATACAAAGATCTGGAAAATTCGAAATAGCTACTGCTTGTGTGCCGAATTAGCTAAAAAAAAAAATTAGCCGCTTATGAAATTCGTGTATCATTAGAACGTGCAGAATTGGGCTTGGTAGCTTCAACTTCGTTAAATGTAAGGTTGTTAAAGGCACTTGAGTTGGATATGGGCTATTATGGATTAAGCCGTGGCATTAGCACACCTGTGCGTCTGTAATTTGGAGATGGAGAGAGGACCTTCTCCTGGCCTGAGTCAGCAGCTCCTCAAGGTAAATGCTGTCTGAAGATGAGTCTAATCCGGGTGAGGCAAAAACATCTTCTCTGTCTTCTTTCTGCACATCAGATCTTTTAGGTGAGAGCGAGCGTGGGAAAGGCGAGGCGTGGTTTCGAGCCTCTAATTTCTTTGAGACAATTTTCATTACCAGGCGGATCTTCATGGTGCGTGGCCACTCCGGATCAACCGCCGTATTCTGGGTTGGTTTTATTCAAAAACTGATCTGGATCAGCCCTTCGCTTCCTGGCAATAACATGCATACGATATCTGAATTGCCGAACACCTTGAATCCTGGTAGATCACATGTATATTTGCTACATAGTTAGCAAGCTGAGGTACTTTAAGAGCGTCACCATACGTCAATCTTTAATCTCATTGTTTCCACAAAATTGCCCAATCATGGCCAGTACTCGACCACCAATGACGATTTAAAAAATTTGCATGCTGCGCTCGCTGGGTCGACTTTAGATCGTATTTCGTAGATCCACTGCATAAGCATATGAAACAATGCGGTCGGTAATGAAGGAGAGAATGCTTCTATCAGGTATTTATGTTTTCTATTTGAGATCAGAAGTACGTATCTGCTAAGTGAGTTAGAAGCTCATTAGAATATGTCATGGGTTGAGGTAGTATTGTGTTCCGCTAATCTTGAATCGCATTGTGAGCGGATTAAGAACCGTTTGAATTGTTGCACTATTGTGACGGTTTCAGTTTCATTTTTCCTTGACTCGTCTGCTTGACCTCATCACTCCTTAAGATGATTCTGATGGCTTTCCGAAACAAAGGACTCCTTTGAAAATAAAGAAGCATTTTTTGCAAATCAAAGTATTGGCTCTTGACCAAGGGGTTTGCCCATGGAAAACGCTGAGTTATGTTACCGAAAGTCAAATAAGCCATAAATATGTAAAATGAGGCGAATTTTCTGTAACGATTTTTGTGTCAGACGCTAACCGCTAGACGATGATCGTGTTACAGAACAATATGGACTGATCTTGAGATTGAAGCTGAAGATGAATAGCTATGCGTGTGAGAAGAAGATGAGAGAAAAAGGCTGGACTTGAAGACGTCCAAGTAATTATGTGGCTATGGCCGCCGCCTCAAACTTTTTGCCACCAAAACAAAGTGGTCGGCAAGTCGAGTCTCTGCCCAAAGTCACACTTTGGTGTGAAGAAGCCACAATCCAAAATCCCAATGTTGAGCAAGTTCCCGTCATCGAGGACACTAAAATGACCTTAGATCACACCACACCCAGAGCAACAACTTTCATTCAATAACTATGGTTACAGTTCAAAGTACGATTCTCTGCCCAAAGTCACACTTTGGTGTGAAGAAGCCACAATCCAAAATCCAATGTTGAGCAAGTTCCCGTCATCGAGGACACTAAAATGACCTTAGATCACACCACACCCAGGAGCAACAACTTTCATTCAATAACTATGGTTACAGTTCAAAGTACGAAGCTGTCTTGTGAATCGAATTTTGATCGTCTTTCATGTTACGACGCATCTTCATGCAAAACCAAGACTCCGAAATAATATAATGAAAGNAGCTGACTTGTGAATCGAATTTTGACCGTCTTTCATGTTACGACGCATCTTCATGCAAAACCAAGGCTCCGAAATATAATGAAAGTTCATTCTGACACTGATGTTATGTTAAGCCATAATATTTGGAACTTTCAATTGTATTAAGATTAACAGTACCAAGCTCAAAGGAAAGCCGCTTAATTGTGTGTCCCTCATATTTACATGCATGTATGGCTACCTAAATCAGTTGCTCTTAATCGCCACTTGTTTGTCGTAGGTACATCAAAATGCCTGAGTTGCACTGATTACACCTGTCTACATCATGTCATCTTCCATTAGCCCAAGTGTCATGCCGCATTGAGGAAATCATTAACAAACTCGGATTAAGACCTGCCCACACAACTCAATCCAGTTTAGGACTTTAAGAGTCGAGGCTTTAAATTGCTGTCTTCTGCACTTTCTATATGAGATTAAAGTATTATTTAGTCGGATTACCGTCTTTAGGGAGGGCTTAGAAATTAGTTAAACATAAATATTAGGAAGGATTTTGAGTGCGTGGGAGGCAAGGACGATTTGACTAAGGCCAGAATTCAGTGGCCTTTAGCGAATTCAGGTATAAACTAACACTGGCTTAAGACTGCAATTAGAGATCAAATTTAGGCGCTAAATTCTTATGGTAGTAAGTAGCAAGACGCCAACCAGTTCACGTATTTAAGTCAACTTAGCCGAATCTCGCGAAGCCCTTGACGGGAGCCTTAGCAAATTTATATTAAAACTCGTACAAATTTATTATTTATTTTTTGTCCATGCTGCTTGTTAGGGCGATGGCCTTGTGTAAGCTAAAGCTTTAAAGAACATAGGTTCTTGCTGGCGTGTTGCAATCCAATTTTTTTGTGTCTGAATCCGAGTTGTAGCTTTGGAAGGGTTGCAATTAGTCACCTGAGACACTTGAGTCTCCCTGCCCCATGTGCCCATGCTCAGACCAAGTGTCGGACGGAACAGATTGAAGCAACAATTGTCTGTAAGGCCAGCCTTCTGCTGCTGCTGTTGCTCCGTCACGACATGGCAGCAGAAGTCTTGCTGACTTGACTCAAAAGTTGGACTTGTTCAAAAAAAAAAAATTTTTCCAAACAGAACAACTGAGTTCCCATTACTCATCTCCTCATCCTTCGTAGCTCGTACTGTCTTTACAGAGAACAGCCTGAATTTCAGGGTTTTTTATATGGCTCATCTTCTTTTTAGTGCCAGTATCTCGTGGCTCCATCACATTATTACTTCACTTACACCCGGCCTATGTAAACGGAGAGCTCTATGCTTGGCTAAGTTTTGTTCTGACATCAAGGAATCTCCGAGATTTTTTTTTGCCTGTGTTACAGTCTGATTTACTGAATAGGTTAGCATTGGTAAACGCTAAGTATTTTTTCATGCAAAAATTAGGCGAAAGCTGAGGGCTGAGGGTCATTTGATTTCTAGGGTTCGCTCTGGCTTAAACCCTGAATATGCTTAAGATCATACAGTATCATGCTTTGTAAGGCCGCTCAGTAATCCCTGTAAACGTAATATCACTAGAACATACAATGATTCCTTCGCCCATTCGGTGGCTCAGTTCTTCCTGGGCCTGCCTGACAAATGGACACCCAAGGCTCATTCATTGCCCTGTCATCAGGTGTGACACTTGAGGAGAAGCCTTCTTCCCCGCTGTGACATTGTTGCGTAGGAACCTACCTTAACTTCTTGCTTCGAACTCTCAAATCCCGTAGCATCTTTTTAAAACAATGACTCGAATTCTTTAAGCTCTCAAAATTCAGACAGAAATTCGTAAACTCATTGTTATATTTTGGATTCTGAATTTTCGAGATTTTAAGCTAATTCGCTAAGATGTTAAAAGAACGAGTACGAAGATTTAAGAGGCTCCTTCAGGGATACCACCCTGAACTGAACGAAGCATTATGAAATGTTAAAACATGCTACGTGCTGCCTACGCTAATATTCAGAGAGACGGGGAAAATCTGGTTGAAAAAATAATAATGAGTGGAATATTGTTGTTGAAGGCGTTTCAGTGTATTTCTTATTATTTCTTGCATGTGAAGTGAGCGAGGTAAAATAAATAAATATGACGAAGGCAATCAATTGGCCCAGCTGAGTGCGGCAGTTCTAACGAGTAGATGGAAAATGCTCGACAAGAGATTTTTTATCAGAGAAATATAACGCAAAGGAAAAAGAAGGTTTAGGTAATTTATCACAGGGTTTTGACGAATTAAAGAGACTCACTCAGCCGGAACTCTCTGGGGATATTCTGCTGGCTGTGAATGCCACTTTTTTCTATGTTCCTCTCGCCCCGGTAAATTTTTTCAGTTTTTTTTATTCATGAAAAATATTATTAAAAACTTGCCGAGGTTTAAAGGTTCCAAGTTTCAAAGGCCGCCTTGACGTGTGCTGACGTGAGGGCCATTCTTAATTTCTTGATTCAAATTAAGGATTTCTACGGCTAAGGCTAAGGCGGTTTGATTGATTGGGGTTTGGCTGTTTTTACTAGGTAGCTTTCTAGCCAAATCGAATGTTGGATGAGTTTTTGGACAGCCTTAAAATTCAGCACTACATTCTACAGTTTGAATCGAATTCGCTGAGGACTAGCGTATCAGAAGATACCTTTCGTCATTTAGCTTGTAAAAATATTATTATTATTCCTCCATGCTCCTCGCCACTCTTCCCTTAAAAAACTGGACTTTCATCTTTTTTTTATAGATGCATGTAAACTTTTTAAGCGGAATCATTTATTCTCTCCGAGTAGTAGTGTTGTCTTGTGGGTTTACAGCTGAGAGGTCTTCTGTGCTGCCAAAACCCAGCCCTGCTGGCTCCACTTTTTCCGGATATCATGAAAAATAATTAGCACTCCAAAAACTCTAAATGATCCACTAGAATGCATGCGATGCGGTTTGGGAAATAAAATAAATGTAATGCATTCCGGTTCGGCTTTGGACAACTGAGCTGTCCGGCAGGAATGCTAAACGGTGCTGTAGTTTGCATTATAGTATCAGCGTTGGATTCGGAGCTCGGTCAATTGACCGTAGGTCATTCGCGTAAAATTTCACGCAAAGAAAGTGTTCATGGTTTACGACGCCGATTTCACAAAATCAGGGAATTTGTTGATCAAATTGTTTGTACCGAATTTCTATCCCATCGAAAATTCTTGAACCTTCGACAGGTCATAATTTTTCCTCGAAGATTTTAAAACCTGTGGTTTTGTGAAGTGCATTTGATTGAATTATGTAAACTACATTTTGTTCTTGTCAGTCGGACTCCGCGGCATCATTATATGACAATTTTCGATGATTGATTTTCGCGTCGTTTTAGACGCACTGTTTGTCATTTCGTTCCTGCATTCGCTTAGATTAGCACATGTAAGCCAATTACACTGTGAAACGCCCTGTTCTGGTTTTTGGTTGAAATGATGAAATGATGTTAAAGCCTTTGAAGTAAAAAGAATGACTTTGGTTGTTACCTTGAATGACGTGAGAGTCCAAAAAAAGTAATAATTTCTCAAAAGGCAGGAACTGACAGGTGATTTTTTGCAGGTGTTGATGGATGAGCAAAACGGGGACTGGGCGTGTTAATGTCATTAAGAAAATTAAATAAACAGTCTAAAAGAAAAGGCTTGAGAGTTTTTTTCAAATGGTTTCACAGGTAATCAGCTCTGAAACTTTGAAGTTTTCAAGTAAATTGCAAAGATGCAAACATGCAAGTAGTAGCCAGGCGAAGGCAAGACAGAGAAATTTCGCATTTCATAATGAATCCCTGTGCTTTTCTGACTCCGCCGACATTTTGTTCACTAGGAATGGGAAATTTGTCTAATGCCAAAGTCACGAGCATGTGCTATGCATTTAGTGTAATATTTGTTTTAATAAGTGAAATTATTTTGATGCTTACAGACTCGATAAAGGAAGATGGAAGATCCAGATCTGCAGCAGATGAAAACTTTAATTTTACTGTGTTTGAGCCCAAAAGTCATGTGATTGGGACGAGTCGGAGTCAGAGATTTGAGAGACTTCGGCAAGCCGCATCGTAAGTATTAATTTAGTTTTTATCATTTAAGGCGACTAATCGAGGCGATAAGCTTCAAATTGAAAGTGGTAATAATCGGCAGTTTCAATAATATTCCGATTTTGTTAAATTTGCAGAGCCCTGAGCGGAAGTCCGCTGAAGAAGGTTCCTAACGGTGCTAGCAATGGTAGAGAATCTCCAGGTCCGTCCAAAAGTCCGATTCTCGGTCACTACGCCAATAGTCCAGTCGGAGTCGGAGACGCCCTTAGAAGACGTAAAGTCCATCGCTGTGACTTTGATGGATGCGAAAAAGTTTACACGAAATCCTCTCATCTCAAAGCGCATCTTCGAACTCACACAGGTATATCCTCAGCTAAATTTTCCGCGTTGATATGCCTCGCCCAAGCAATATATTGAGATTTTTTGATAATGAACCAAGACAAATTCTCGTTTAACGGGGGTCTGCCCCTCTTTGAGGTTGAAGTAAGGGCGAACGTACAGATGATAAACTCGAATGATAACTACT
>VNWX01001588.1:0-14697 GCA_009869905.1 Ceratophysella communis | reverse complement strand
GGACTGATGGTTTTAAGCTACTCGGAATCGAAAAATATCACAATAAATACAGCGTTGTTCTCACTGCGAGGAAGAAAAACTTAAGCGCCACTTCACTGACCTTAAAACGGTAGCTTCTCTGAATCCATCTTGATATTTAATGATTCAGATTCTGTCTACCCAGTATTTATTATTCCTGGTACATTTATTCAAATGCAAACATTTGTAATAGTTGAATCCTTATGTCATTTTGGTCTGAAGGGTACGTCTTAGCATAGTAAGAAGTTCCGAATTCAAATATTATTCCACGAACGCCGTATGCTGATTCTGATCCGCATATGCGGATTTTATTTAAATTTTGAGTTCTGAAGAGGAGTTTTAGATTCAGAACACATTCCGTTTGCAAGAATAGTAGGTAGATGTTCCACTCATGTCTACGATTGCCGATTACACTGCATGCGCATGAGACCATGCATTAAATACTCATGGATTTATTTAATGCTATTATGAAATTCACCTATCGACTAAGAACTTAAGCAGTAGAATTTAATTTTATTGATATTTGGACTTTGTGCCTTTTAGGCATCAAGTTTTTACTCCCAATTTAATCACTAATCCCGACTCCACGAAACTAAAGGCTTTCTAAACTTTCTTCTCTGCAGGTTTTCTGTGCCATCAATGGTCGAGATGGAAGTCTGCTCTGGAGTTTTCTGGAAGGTCCAGCCAAGAACCCCATCATGAATGTATATACTCCCCAATTCATCCGGGATCTGAACGGCGACGGCTACCTGGACCTGATTGCCATTCACGGAGGAGATCCACTCGCAGATCCGGGTATGATTTCTACCGGTTACTATTTTTGCTGAGTTTTTTTTTGTAGTCCATTCTGCAGTACGTTGTAGAGTATTAGAACTTTTTCCTCTCAATCGACCCGAGGTATTTTACAATAAATAGACTAGACTGGTCTTCCGAGTATAGATTTTAATCTTTTTAATGGAACTGGACCTGAATGGCAACTTCATTTTGGATCTCTGATTCTGGAAATATATTAAGGCTTTATATATTTTCCCATGATCTAATCGAGGCATTTGCTCTGTCGATGTTTAGGGAGCAAGACGCGGCTGTCAGGACGGATTCTGGTGATCAGCGGAAAGGATGGCCAGATTTTGCAGTGGGTGGGCACGGGCAGTGCGGAGTCTTACTACTCTCCTCAGGTGCTTACCCGACCAGATGGCACGGATCTGGTTCTATTCGGAACCGGCGGAGAAACGCACGCCGGTGGACTCTACGTCCTCGCTCTGCAGGACCTGTACAAAGGGCTTCTTGCCAATGTAATCTAATCCGCATAAACCAAACATTTATATTCACGCTGCTCTTTCACCCGATTCATGCTAATTATAACAACAGCAAAAGTCATGTGCCTCCTAAGACAGATTTTAATGTTGCCTGGCAGGCGCAGGCCTTATGCATTAGTATCAAATGTCAGCAAAAGTGCTTCCGACCGTCTTGTATCACAAGCATCCATCTGGCTAGGGGTTGGCAGATTACGACTGATTTCTTCCATCACGCATGGTTATAATTCTATCAACATACTCATAATTGCAAGTCCCAAAATGTATTAAAATGGAGCCCTAAAGATGTGCCGAAATCCTGGCAAACGAAATTTCTCAATAATGTGGGGTATTTTTAGGAAGATAGCCCTTATGCAATAATATTTTTACGTTTACGGCAACCTAGATTTTCGCGATTTTTCTATGATTATATTTTTTGCGATAGATACTTTTAAGTATTTTTAATTTTTTGACTTATATAGACACTGGCTTGAGAAGCTTTTCTAGTTTTACCTTATTAGTGAACCAGCATAAAAGGAGCAACGCAGTCGAAACAACAGTTTTTGAAATAAGTTTTTCTATATAGCACAGTATCCGAGTGAAAGTACACAGGTATGCGCTCTAAATCCTGTGCTAATACTTTTTACAATTATAGCCAAATGCTTTTCTTTGACTGGAAACTATGTACCAAAACGTGGCTTAATTTTTGCTATATGGCAACTACTAAGTCTTACTTAAATATATATAATCCGCTTTCTATATTAAAACAATAGCAACATCTTTGATTTGGATGCTATGTATGTTCATGCAGGAAAGAGTTTCTAGAAGTTGATTCTGTAATTTTTGCACACACACGGCTGGCAGGACTTAGACAAAGATGTGCTTTGAATCTCAAAGAGCTTGAATAATTTGACCAGGCGAAGCTGATTTACAAGGACGATACAAAAGGCGTTATGGTACCTCCTGTGATAACGGATATCAACGGAGATGGAATGGATGACATTGTGATGGCAATGTTCAACTCAACTGTCATTGCCTTTGATGGTAACACGTTTCAGCAGATCTGGAACCACACGTTTCCTTCATCAGAAACATACACGTAAGCAAAATGTTTTGTCATCTTCGTTTTGGCTGACGCATCATTGAAGTTTCTGCAATTTGACTGGTTTCTGATACGGAAATACAATATGAATCGTGAACGAGTCAGATGTAAACTTAAGACAAGCGATACTTGCTGAATTTGAATCAAGAATTGTAGCTCCTGTGAGAGATTGCTAGCTGTGTGCTAATTTTACATAGGTAGGTACTTACAAAATCGGAGATAAAATTTGTTCCGGAAATGCGTTTATTTGATAAGTCGCTTAAGAAATTTACTCGTGGACTTGCGCTTATTTTTGATACCCACGCACTAATTAGAATTTCTATATACTCGATGATTTCCAGATATATATCAAGCACAAAGCAGTAAATTGGTAGCGATTTATATAGCGTTTTGCAGAGCTCAAATTCTCCCAACCTTCCTCGTCATCGGAGTTAATATTTTATTAGCAACACGTGGGAATTTTCTATTATTAGCCTGGATGAAGAATTAAACGGATTCTGTTTCGTGACGCTCGGATAATTCTATTTACATGCCCGCTTGAAGTGTTTTATGCTGTCGTCCAAATGAGTTAAAATCGATGAGTTCATTAAATACGTTCCCAACGCGGCTGTGGCGAATTAGCCTAGCTAGCCTTTAATTTCGAGCGACGCGACGCTAGACAACTGGAATTTAGAATGACAGGGAAACACGGGGAAATTGTTTGCCTCATACCCTGCACCTAAGACCGCGAGAGAAAGCCAAGAAGACACAATTCGCCCAGAGCGTCACCTCGGCTGGCGTTGTTCAGGCCCTCAGACCTCAGCCTTGACGGCCTTCTCGTAGGAAGATTAGAGTTTGTATTTATAATATTCACTGATTGTATGACAGGACTCCAACACCCGGTTATTACAATGAAGACCTGACTCCGGATTTTCTGGTGAAGTACCAGACGGGACCTGGCTTTCCAATTTACTACCACGCTCAGGTTGGTTCCTTCATCCTTCTCACTTTCTCTTATAACTTTAATTAGTAACTAGAGCCTAAGAAGCCGGGTTATTGCCGTCTTCAGCGGAGCATGAAATGTGTTGGCTGATGAGGATCTTCCTTCCCACTTCTTTAATCTTATATTGACACGTGTTTAGCCTTGTATAGCGCCGACTTTCTAAATGATCTTTCGACTTTGGGGAAAGCTGAGGAACTGAAATCAAAGAAGCGGCATGACAGGGTGGTGGGGAGCATTTTGTTTCATCATCAAGCACATGCCCCGATTTCTTGGGATCCATGGATACGGGGTCTTAAATAACAAATATATAAGCTTTTGCTTTGTCATCAAGACGTAATTGCTCTCTTTCGCAATCTTCTAGGTATACTATGCTTCGACACATAATGCTTTCTCTTATACGGCTCGTGCACTTATTCATGTAGATGATTTTAATCAAATGATTCAGCCTTAAGCAAATTATTAAACTTCTTTGAAATAAGAAGCGTCTTGTCTTTAATTAACACAACAGCTCAGCGTCAACCCTTCTGGGCGATGTAATCAGATTAGACGGAGGTCCAATATGTGCTGTGTCTCATTGGTGAAAGGTGAAAGCAATGTGCTCTGTTTTCCAGACAACTGTGCTGGACGGCCGGACTGGACAACCGTTCTTGGATAATCCTATTATTGACAGCATCGGATCTCAGGCTTCAACCCCACTCATTCGTGTTCAAGGATACGGCAATGATATTTTTCTGTACTGGAGCTCTAATTGCAAAGGCTTCGAGGGAAACTCAACACAATTCGCATTTGCCAAAGGTGAGTTCAGAAGTTGTTTCCCTTGGGGTGATTCGGTTCCACTATGTCCTCTCCTGTCACGCTGCTTTCTATTAAAGTACTGCTTCCTTTTGCTACGGACCAAATACGAGATGCTACAATGCCATGGTTCCTGTTTTTCTAACCACTTTCGACATCCAATTTCCTGAAATTCTGGCTTCTCATTTCATCTCTTCCTTACACACATCCCAGAAATGCCCGATTTGCAGTTTCATATATTTATAGTCTTAAGTTTTAGTATTAGTCCTAGTCTCAAATGTTTCGATCGGAACCCGTCAAGTGATCTTATCCCTTTTAGCTGAACTCAAATACGTATTTGTATAGCGTAATACATACGTTCAAGAGAATATGAAGCCTTAGCCGGGCTTCATGGCTAATTCAGGCATCAGCCGATTCGGAAGTATTACCCGTTTTAGAAGTAATTGAATTGGTCTCTTAGGAACTTGTGTGTAAAACTACAACTTTTTCATATTATTTTACAAGCTACTTATACTGCAGCAATTTTTGTTTCATGACTTTAATAAACGAAGGAACTCGAACTCGTGAGACTTTATATCTCGAAAACGCAAGGCTAAAGGCATTAACAGCTTAACACCGTGAATTAAATGGATGCTGAAAAATTTCAAACAACAGCACCAGGAATACACGCCAGTGGTTTTATCCCTGGAAACTCAGTTTTCTTGATCGTAGACAATATATGGTACATAGTTAAAAATTTACTACAAAAGCTTTGATTTTGAGCTATATGATTCTCTTTACTGTCTCATATAAAACTCTTCATCTGCTCTGATCCAATCATTATACGTAATGACGAAAAAGCTTCCTTGAGAAAAGTTTCTTGCCTACGACGACATTTCGCTACATCTTGAACGCTAGGATTTTGGCACTAAAATTGAGCCCACGTTTTTACGATGAGGACAAAGCTGTACTTATTACTGTGTTATTAGGTTATAACCCTCTTAAGTAATGAAACGTAATTATTTCCGCTACGTATACCTGAAATAAGCCTAAAGTCCATGTATCCGAAGTAATGGCTTTCAGGGGGTTAGAGTGCCTTCTTCAAATCCGTGATTCTCGTAATAAGTCCCTGAGAGGTCAAGGAAAAAGAGTCAAGTTATCTTTTTTTGTTATTGCTTTTGGGAAGGCAGCTGTATGAAATCCTCACTGACTGACAACTGGATGCCAGTTCCGAGAAATGAGATAGTCGGCGGCGTCGGCCAGTAGTCCTTTGTGCATGCATACGGTAGTACATATAAACTTCTCGGAACATGCAGATCTGGATCTTGATTCCTTTCTCGCCCAGTGCCAGAAACTTTATTGTAAACACAAATCCTGCTGCTTTTGAGAAATCGAACGCTTCGTTGCTTGGCTTGGAATGGAATGCAGGAGCGGAATGCCTAATCCCCGGTAGTCGTATCATTTTATAATACCCTATGCGGAGCGCTCTGTCCTGTGGTCTGTGTTTGTTTTGCAGAATTGAACAAATAAATCTACAGATAGCCCTATGCTCTTCCGACCCCTTGCGCTCCTTTCTTATCTTCTGCACTGTTAGCAACTTATATTTGAATGTTTACAGGGACAACAGTTCACGAGCAGAGTCGCTCGGATTTTTGCAAACTTCGATTCGACTCTACAATGATTAACCAGCTTCGCATGTTCAACCGAGCTACGGGTCTTCCTGGAACTATCGTCTATGACTCAGGTAAGTGCTTTTGAATGGCTCAAGTGATTACATGTGCTCCGGGAATCTTCTCAATATCCTTTTGGTTTGAAGTACAATGTGTTTTCGCTGGACATAAATACTAGTCTTAATGAACCACATAATAAGTCCATCCCGATCCGGATTAAATACATTTCATGTTATTCACCAGAGCAGTGAGAAATGAGAAATAGCATAGGCGCCTACTTTTGGCTGTGTTTTTCTGCGTTATGCTGCGTTACTGACAAGCTGTACAATATATGGCTGGCGTGCTAGGATACTGCATACAGCTAGGTGGCCTAATAATCTCCAGATTCCATCTGAAAATATGCTTGCTCGATTAGATGCTAATTATTCGTTGCTTCATATATTATTTCATGGAAAACCGGATTTGTGGCTTTAGAGATAATACTGGTCTATGTCTCATGTTTCGCTGTTTAGTTTATCCAGATTGATTCAATTGAATTTGACTTCCCAAGCGGATTAAAATAAATACGCTCAGTACGGATTTCCTTTCAGTTTCGGACAATGGCTCAGTGTTGCCAAAAGCGGGTATAGCGAATAATAAATAAATTACCTAATTCTATGCCGCATTCATAGAACAAGTTAGACTTGCTTGTGGGTTTCGTCCGATTCGGAAAATTCAATGTTTAGTTCTGACTTGAAACTCGAACTTTCAATCTAAACTTTCTGCGTATTTAAATCAACTCAACAAAAGTCAACTTCATTGTCCGGAAGCACAAGTCAAAAGCAGTTGCTTTGTTAGTAGAAGCTTTTGTTCATGAAAAGTACACTATGATTTGATAAGGAAATTTATCCTGCAATACACGTAGCTTTTCAGAACCCATGCGAATTCATATGAACAATTGTTCGCTAAATCTTGCACAAGAAAAACTTTTTGTTTTGAATAGCTATCTAGCTAGGGTTAATAATGTGTGTCAAATATTCAGTACGGCCAACGGGGATCCTCTGTACGATTTATGCGCACATTTAGTTTGGTCCATCCCAAAATCCGAGAAAACCCAGAAGTTGCAGAAAGTGAGAAGTTTTGGTTTCTGAAGTGTGAGAACATTTAGAAGGGGTGACAGAGGGACGACAGGCCAAATGGATCTTCCCCACTGCTATTCCTCGCACTGCCGTCGTCGACCCAAGAAAATGAACTCAAGTCAGGGAGCAAATATTAAACGCATTATCATGATTTTATTTCTCTTTGGCGAACTGAAGACGGTTTAGACAGACGAAATGCTGAGAGACACTTGGCAGAAAGCTTTTTTGATGTTATTTGTCACTCTTCTTGACTCATGATCTTTCTCTGGTTCTGTCGTCGCTGAACTCTTTTCTCTGGGTCATAAATCCCAGCAGCTGAACGAAAACTCAAGAATTCACCAGCGTATAAGACAGATGGAGAGTATTTTCCCCAAGTGCTTGACATAATACTCAAAATCGGAATATGAGGTCGAACAGGGAAATGAAATCTCATTTCTCTCACAAAGACATGTCAGACTGATTGCCTTTGTATTAATACTTATTAGCAGATGGAGGACTGAGAGAGTCTCTGGCAGATTTCAGCAGGTCCCCAGAATTATGCTGCCGCCAGGCTCTCTACGGAAAAGAAATTAGATTAATCTTGGATGGAATAGACATGGAGCTGCGCAGCACTAAAAGGATTTCAGGGCTCTCTCCACTTTACTTCCAGGAATACTTCTTTGGCATTTTAGTTAAGAAATTCTGGTGTTCATTAATCCTTATGGACTCACTGGAAAGCAACAAGCAACCCGCGTGTTCCGACACACTTGATGCTAATAACTACGTAGGAGTGGGGCTAAGATGACGGAGTATTAAAACTTCAGAAGCTCCACTGATTTCTTGATTAGGTTCTTAACTTTATTAACTTTGTGTTCCACTTCAATTTCGGTTACTTATGTTGAACCAGGTCTGCTGCTGGCAAGTTAGACAGTATCCATATCCATGCTTCATATCTCATCTCGGCTTTTATAACAACTTCAGCTTGTGCAATACTTCTCCTGAGAAATTACTAATTACTAATCTCAAGTCAATCAAGTACTATGTGGTTTTTCTGAAGTAAGCTATACTCTTTACCACGTACAAAGCACCACCGTATCCTTGGTAATCCTGGATTTGCTCTTCGATCAGCTTTGGGAATTGCTTACGGGTACTGCGCGTTGAAAAGAAACTCAGGAAAATTACGAAACCCTATGATCAAACGTGATATTTCATCTCTCGCAACTCGCAATCGTAATCTACAAGCAACTTTTCTGAGAATACAGAGGAATAGAAATTTCACAATAGTATTAAACTTAATCATAACTTTGTTCCGTTGTTTTTTTAGTACGATTGTTTTAATTTGCGGGAAATTCAGTGCGTGAAATATTTTTTATATTATACGAAACAAATTATCAATTCTAAAGCATGATGCCGAGGTCGAGGCCATAGTATGCAAGAGGTTAATTGCATGAAGCCATAGGCACTGGTATTTCCATCGAAATTTCAATTAAAAGTTTTGACGGTAAAACAATAGCAAAATTGCCAGAAATGAGCTTTCGTTCTCGTTTCAGTTTTAATTTGCTTTTGTTGATATACGTACGTCAATGTTTAAGAATTCAATTTTCAGGCATTTGCATAGAGAATGATTTCCAAAATTACTTTGTTCTAGCCTCGTCCTTAATTAAAAGTTTTGACGGTAAAACAATAGCAAAATTGCCAGAAATGAGCTTTCGTTCTCGCTTCAGTTTTAATTTGCTTTTGTTGATATACGTACGTCAATGTTTAAGAATTCAATTTTCAGGCATTTGCATAGAGAATGATTTCCAAAATTACTTTGTTCTAGCCTCGTCCTCGTTTCAAAGGTTCTTGCACTTCTCCAATAGGTACTATATTCCGGGTATTAGTTAATTTTTTCTTTAACAGATTTTCACAAAAATATGTACCGGAAATACGGAAAAGCATTAGCGTTTCCGGCTTAGCTGGTTATGGAAATCTGGTAATTTTGTTATATTATAATGGAACCAGACATCACGCCGATGAACAACAAACTCCAACGTGCCTACAAAACAATGGTCGGTAGAACAAAAGAACCATGACTAGATGGGCACCTCTATTGTGAGTTCGTTCCAGCTCTGGAAATCTAGATTCCAGAAAGCACAAAGAAAGAAAAAATAGCCTAACTTCAGGATATAATAGACTTTTGACTTTTAAGAAATATGATGGTTAGCGAGTACTTGTTTACGCTCCAGAACTTTGTAGAACTCTGATGAACATCCATGCATTTAAATTATAATGTTGTTTTCAAAACTCATGAAGAACCTCGTGTTGAAAGTTAGAAACGGCTAGCTTCATGCATTTTCCTTTCTATTCAAAAAGCAAAATTGAATTAGAATATAAAAAAGCTTGTCAGCAAGATGCAGTCTATTTTATTCTTATCTAATAGAGCTTGAGAGATGGAACTTAACCAAGTTAACTGGGAATGCGATGAGAATACTGTAAGTGCAGGCAGTAGTAAACCTTCGCCTATACTGTCTACCAATTTTTAGGCTGCGAGAAGTGCCTATTGATTTATGATTTCCTGCATTTTTAAGGAACCGAAAGGTGAAAACAAATGTTTAGCTGTTCTAAGTAGCCTTGGAGTTATATTATATCTGTAAAATGGGTAGGTACTCTAATAAGTCATCGTAAATTATGTATATTGAACATTGGTCATTTTACGCATTGGAACTCCTACCACATAATATGTTGTATCTCAATTGAGTTTAAATTTAGCAGCCTATCTATAAATCCAGATGCACGTACGGTCATAAATTATGTCCATTTGGTTGGGAAATTTGAGGTTGGGAGGTAGGGGCAATGTGAAACGTGATGAACATCGGATTTCTGTTTTTTACGCTTCTATCCCAAATCCAATCCTAGTAACGAAAATGCAGTTTGGTAGTACAGAAATCTAATTTGGTTCCTTTCCTCTCTATCCTGCTACTTTCACTCACTTTGGTAGCGGTGTTTAAAGGACATTACCTTTGAACGATCTAATCAACTTCTTCCCAAACGTTTTTTAAGATGAGTTCGGATGTACAGTTTGAAGCTTCCATTTCACTCATATAGCTTGCAAACAGTGCTGTTCCCTCCATGCGTTAGCGTGAGCTTGACTTTTCTTCTGATAAAGCTGTACTTTGAGGACGCCGAAGAAAGTCCTGCAGAGAGAGTCAAAGACAAGAATGATGTTGTACCACAAAAGTAGTGGTGGAGCTATCTTCATGGACATAGTTAGGTCTTGTCCTCATTCATTCTACTTAAATTCTCGATGTAGGGGAACTCTTGCCAAAAATGATATGAGGACTGCGCACATATGCGGAAGGGAATATATGCGATCGACAACACGCTCTACATATTTGAAGCAGAAGGCAGAATGTAAGATTTTTGGCTCGGACGCATTTTATGCATATTTGGTTCGGTGCGGTGAAGAATTCCGAATCCGTATTCCTAACAAGAAATAATACTTTTGCTTTTCTGTTGTGCTATGCTCTTTGTACGTCAAATATGATTCTTTGCTACATAACCACGAAAGTTATCTTTCCAGCAACTCGTGCGTACATGTTTGTTCATTCGCCGAAAATGAGTTTTGCCGTTATGTTGAAAGACCCAGTTAGTCCGAAATGAATCTACCACCAGAGGCATGAAATCCAGTATTTTCCTATTTTAGCTGGCTATGAAATAACACGACGGTGGTAGCGAAGGTAGAGAGTAATCAGCTCCTGACTTGATGGATGAATTTTGAGTCCTCAAAGATATCAGTTACGAGTATTGAAGCTGAAGTTGATAAATTGTTTTGAAAACCTAGGCGGAACTCAGAGTAGAGGACTAGTGGCAGACATGTCTGTCATCCGGAAGCTGAATGGAAACTCACATTCTTATAATTCACATGTTAATCATATGCAGATTCACGACGAGAGACGGAGTACAATGGATCACAGGATACTTCGCTCGAGGGCCAGGCCTACTTACAAGCACATCCCGAGATGTGGACCTACTATGGCGCAGATCAGGCGTCAGGGGCAGATTACAAATCAGCTCAGCCCAGCTCGTCCCCAGCAGCAGGAGAAAGCGGCGTTATTGAAAATTATGGTTCAGTGGTTCCAGGCGGGAGACAGATGGGCTCTGGACAGCTTCTGGACTCGGACTTACCTTTGTCCCGCTCCTTGGACCTTGATGGCCAGGTTCAGTACAGTCCTTAATGGGCATCCATATGGCCCCAGATTGCCCAGCAGCTACGCCTTTCCTCCACTCTCATCGCAGCCCGAGCTGACAGAGAACGTGAAGTACCCGATGTATCATACTGTGCGGAAACATGGAAAGTTTTCAGGCACCACCACAGCTCGACATGAATGTTCCCATCGCGGTTAATCGACGTGGACGTCTGGAACAGGGTCGCTCTGTGACTGACAGAGACATGGAAACAGCTGCAATGTGGAGAGACCTCTACGGCTCTCCTGGCGATCATCACTCCGCCTCCAACCGAGGCACGCTGAATGGGCCGCAGGAGGATATCCCTGGCATGGCGTATGGATATGACACCGGAGACACCAATTCAGGCACTCTCAGCAACCCGGAGTTCTCCCAATGGAGCGGAAACAAGAGACAGAGTAGCGATTTCCAGTACGGCAGGCGTGGGAAGCGACACATTGGGCCACACGACATGGACGGCATTCAGCGCTTAATATCAACAGGTTAGATGGAAGGGGAAAGCCTTTCACTTTTGCATAATTGAAGGAGCTATTACCTAGACTCGACTCACTTTAGTCAAGCTCTTGAAATTCCGGAAGTGTCCTAAGTGTTTGTTTGGGCACAACCATATTAGCATAGCATTATTAGGCGCTTGGAATTGTCAGACTTTATTTGCCCTGGTAGTCTAGTTTTGCGGTGCTTCACAAGAAGTTGAGTGGATGGGGCGATACGTGGTACGTGGTGGGAGATGCGGGGAGAGAGAGTGCGTGCACACAAGGAGCGGAGCAAGTGTATTCCCCGGTGACGTCAATTAGGTTCAAATAGTTTGGTGCAGGAGTGAAAGTTGGGGTTTGTGGACACGGCTTTCTCCTCCACTCCGCTGCCCCTTTCTGGGCATCTTCGGACTCACAAGCTCGAGGAAGTCAACCAGCTAATTGTGACTTGACAAACTTCCCTTGTTGTTCTCCTTGCAGGCACGCTGGTCAGGCCTCTCAATGACTCGGCAGGGGGAATCGACTTAGTCTTCGGATACCTACTGGTTCTTCCCTGCTAAGACTCAAGGAATCCTGCCCAAGGATCGAGATTGCATTCAACAAAAATTGACAGCCGATGTCGAGCAACAGCGGTTTCAGCCAACAAGTAAGTACCTATCTACCCCCGACTCCAAAAGATCAAGTCCTAATTGATGAATGATAGCGAGTCGCAGTACTCCAATTTGCTAGCTGATCGCATTGGTCTTCGTTTCTAAAACCACTCGCGCAGTGTTTTGTTAAATAACCGTACACGACAGTGGCTTCTGCTTGACCAGCTGTGAAAATTATAGCTCATAAAATCAATCTATGTAATTGACTTCGATGGTATAATGCCATTCATATTTTACGACCCATCACGTCCAATTTAGGCTAAAGCCTAACTTCCTAAGTGTGCTAGGCTCCATCTGTAAGGTCCAGCGAGCTCAAAACAGTCAGTTAAATAATAAAACCCGAAAGTTATGGTTTATGGTTTATGCGAATAGCTAAGCTCTTCTATTTCGTGTCTAAAGCAAGGGAAAGCTGCTTTCTCCAAGGGAAAGATGATCTCTTTTGCACACCCATCAATCAATTGACGGATACGAAGTGGTCGACCAAAAGAAGAACAAAACAAAATAATAAAAATTTATCCAAATAACTCAAGATGGGCGCCCGTACCGGTACATAGATTGGTAATAGGCAGGGTTTTTGTGCGTAAGCCGTGATCTATGGAGTAAATAAACGCCATCAAAATCGGATTGAATGACAAATTACTACCTATACGATCGATAGATACACACGAATAAAGACAAGTTTAGGTTTTAATCTTTGGGTTAACGATCAATCTCTTTCGAAGGAGCGATCATCCGCTCTCCGTCCATGAGTTTACATTTCTACTTTCTTTTCCGTGTGCAATCTAGTCCGGCCAGCTTAGGTTACAAAGAAATAGGCTATAGTGTTGTTGTTGACACTTATCGCGTTTTCCTAGTTCTTATTCGTCAGTTCTTCTGCTTTGATTGTCAGGTCTTTGTTGTTTTTCCAGAGAACTCGTGGTTTGTTATTACTTGCATTTGAACTCGCTTCCTTACAGCATTGCTTGTGCATAAATCGAAAATCGCGTTTATTTTTATTCCGCTTGAGTATTTTTCAATCCGCTTGCTTCGACTGGTCTGATTCCGACAGAGCGAAACAAATAATAATTCCCGAGAGTCCATTCTCTCAATTCTCTTTCCATTATTTTTCTTTAAGTCCGCCTCCAGAACCCGTTTTCTGTGAACGAGATGAAAATCCTTTTGTACAGTTCTTTGGCTCGTATTATATGATTTTTTACAGTTCTACTTGGAAAATTGGACAGAGAGAGAAAAGGTAGTCTCGAGTTTCAAAGGATAAAAAACTCTGTTTCAACTTTTCGCCAAGGCTCCTTCCCGGCACGTACACCTGGAGATACACATATATATGAGCATAGATGGACGGAGATGGAGCAAGGGAAATTGAATTGCATCACAATAAAATGCTCATGTGCATTCAATCCGTGTTCCCCACGTCCTTCCCACTCGCTCCACAAATATGAGAAAGCAATTCTGAATTGTGATGAACGCAATGAAGCTGGGTGCATCTACTTCAACATAACAAATCATACAGAGTACTTGAACCAAATCCATCTCAATCCTTACTTCCATCCATGTGAGCAACTGTCGCAATATTCTATTATCACTCTTGGCTGGAGCTCATCTATCGACAGGTTGGCAAGGTGGGGAAGATCGAGTGGCTTGGAGACAGGGAGGCACTTGAAAGAAAAGGCAATATCTTGCGGGTTGGAAGGGAACGACATTAAGTCAGAACTTGAGGGGCTTTCTCTCGACTTGCAGAGTTTCAGATTCTTGGCGAGCTTGGCATTGTTCTGTTGAGAAGAAGCTGCGACTCAATATCATTCAAGTTTAATCAGTGGAAAAGAACTGATTTATTCTGGTCTTAGTCCGGAACACAGATATTAGATTGTCTCAAGCCTGGGTGGTGATATTGATTTGACATGGCGGAAAATGGTGTCCGTTGGAGTATAAATATTTATTTAAGAAACGCTGTGCCAATTTGGAAAATTGCTTTTCTCGCTAGACCCAGTGTCGATCCACACTTCTGCTCACCAGAGCTTGGCTGCCTTTGAAGTTTTCCCTGGGAGGGACTTTACTGCTTCCGAATTTCCTATCAACCTGCTATAAGCTCACTGAGGCCGAGCACACCTCTTTCCGAGGCCTAAATGCCTCGCCGTGACTACTTTATTGAGCAGAAGAATTGATTTTTCTATAATTTCCGTATTAAAATTCATTAGACAGAAATGAAATTCTTCCCTCTCGCTTCCTGTCAATTTAGATAACGCTGAATGGATGACAGAGACCGAAGCCGGCCACTTTACCACACTTCCCGGAAGCCTCTTTTTCCTGACTTTACAACTACAGTATTCGCGTTGGAGCTCTGGAAAATGCAAGCAGTATGCTGGGAGTGAATAAAAGAGTGATTTTCTTTCCGCCTTCCTTGAAATATCCGTGCGCGGA
>VNWX01001587.1:0-14699 GCA_009869905.1 Ceratophysella communis | reverse complement strand
GATTTTCCTGAGACTATTCCTCACGATTCCCAAACACTTTGATAGCTCTGAGCTACTAAATCATTCAGAAGCCTTCATATTCGCCCATCGGTAAATTCGGAATTTTCAAAAACCCAATGGTAGGCAAACAAGCAGCCAGCAGATTAGACCTTGTCGTGCTAGACTTATAATATGACGGGAATTTATGGGAAAACAGAAAGCAGTCGATTAATTCGCTCCAAATTCGGGGTTTTAGCGATTCAAATTGTCTTCGCAAATTAAGGGGTTAGACCGAAGATATTTTGCATTTTGGAAATGTGGCACAAAGTTTCCAGACAATGCGTAAACACATAGATGATTCGTTTATAATAACATTTTACACCAGTTTTGCAGAAAAACTGTTTTTTGAAAAGTATTAAAAGTTGTTTATCAGTTAGGACGTTTTTTCAGTAGAGACGATGCTAACTTTGCCTGTACGTCTGTCTGTACGTTATTCATAAAATCTGTCAGGACAATATTTCGTTAAAAAATCGCTGTTTTCAGTTCTTCTAAAATTTTAACGGTAGTTAAACTTGATTTTATTTTACGTTTCCGGAAATGGAGACAATTTCAGGACACAAGTACGAGAACCTACCTATCGATTATGCCAGTATTGGACCTGAAGATACATTTATTATTTACATACGCAGGTTAAAAATATTTAGACCTTTTTATTTAGAAAAATACGGATTTTAATTCAGTTAGTTTGGCTTTACAAAGTGTAGTATTCATATCCCAAAGTTAGTACATTAAACTACCACACACCAGAAAATAAATTCGATCGAGCTTTTGGAGTTTCGAAATTGAAGCGGTTCTTAAATTAGAGGGTTTGAAACGTTGCCATTTTCATTGCGAAAATGAATGCAGACGCTTCACAAGACTACCTATTATAATTATTATTTCTATTATGCTCCACCAATTTGAAATATTCCAAAATTATTTACCGATTTAAAAGCTAAAGTTCATTAAATATGCTCTATGCTTGCTTTCAGTCTCGTCGTCGTCCGTGGAACTTAAATGCTATCGATGAGCGGATCGGTAAGTTCGTCCGAAACACCGCTGTTTAGTCGGTCTAATCGCCTTCGATTTCAAATTATATGGTCCATTAAATACTCTCGCATTTGGTGTTTTGGAAGCTCGTCACAATAATTCTATTTTTAGAGGCTTGACGCAACAACATAATTATTAGTTGTATAATTTTACGCCGGTTTAAAGAATTCAATACTGATATTTAACAGAGTCGCTGTACTTGTTCCTCAAGATAAGCTGGCCGGACTAAAAGAAACACCTAGGTGCCTATGTAGAAATTTCAAAATTGATTGGCTTACTATTTCCATCGTGGCAATGATCTGGTAGAGCGTTCTAGAGGCAAAATAGGCCATTTCTGAAGATCCTTATAGCTTTTTCTACGTGTAAATCCAACAGGTGACAACAAACGGAAGGCAGTGATTAACACAGGAAGCTGGAAGCTACGTCGGAACTCCTTATATAGAAATCTGGAATGAATTTATATTTCAAATTCCAAATCCCAATTCGTCTTCTCCTCAGGCTCTCAGATTGAATAATGTAATGTTTGCCTGACAGTGTCAGGCTGTGCACTGGTTCGACTCCCAAAAAATTCTCAAGTTCTCAAGCCCAACAGCAGCAGCGTCACTCTCTGTTGTCCCTGAACCACTATAATAATACAGACACAGATAGTCCCACACCCACCTGCATAGAGACCTCGAAGCTTATGAAACATGAGATTGACAATTAGGCTCGCATCCGGCAGATACTGAAGCCGTTTTTGCACTGGGTTTGATATCAAATTTTATCCTAGCTTCGACGCCAGCTGAATAAAAATGCGGTTTAAAGAGCCGCTAATTCAACACCGATCGGCGTTTATACTCGCTAAAATATTTCGGTATTTTTGCTGGAGAATTTCCGACCTGCCCTGGAGAACACCGCCGACTGGTCTGAACTCAATTCGGAATCTGAATGAATTGCTTGAATCCTGGGTAGTGTATATGTAGTATAAAGTCAAGTCAGTAATTCCCAATTGAGCTATGGAGTAAAAAGGTCTGTCTGTAGTAGAGAACGAAACGAACGAGGGACGGGCAGGAAAGGGGTGAACAACGCTCGGACGGAAAACGGAGAAAAAATGTAATTATCTCTTTTCTGTAGTCTCCCGTATATATAGTTCTGTGGTTCAATTCAACATTTTCATTCTAACTGAGGAAGAGTGTTAACCCATGGCCTTTTTTTCATGCATTAGAGCTTTTTTATGATGGACCTGGACAACTAAAGCCAGAAGCTGAAAAAGAATAGATTTAGTTTTTGCTAGACCTCGAGACCTCTGGCATTATAACAACGCTAAAAGAAGAACCAGTCCACCCACCTGCAAGCGAGAAGCTCAAGTATAGAAAATTCGGGTCTCTGTGACGACGTTGTCGAGGCTAGCTACCCGGTTTACCCGGTTCGAGAAATTCCAATTTACGGAATCCTTGGCATAGCCACATACACAAGGAAAGGAAACCCGGGTGTGCGTCGTGATAGTGATGGACAGGGTTCCGGGGAGACGGGTATGAGAATAGAGGATGTCTCAACTCACGTATATGTCGCTATGTTACCCGGTATTTCGGATATAACGCAATAGCATCCGCACTCGATAACCCGCAATCTGATTATCTGCCTAGTTCTCCAGGCGCAAATACACGAATACATACAATGCACTCGATTTCTAAGCATAAATCACATTTTGTCGTGCCTAGGGGCTTTATTGCAAAATTGAAATGCGAAATTTGCTTGCGTTAAAGCAAATGCGTCTTTACACGGCATTTTCTGACGCGTTAGCACGCCCCGCGAAGATTTCCGTAGGTACTATTGTTCTTAAAATCCTACATTTAATTCGACTGTCATGTTTGAATGCGCATCATTGTCTACCGTGACACGTGACAACCCGCCTAAGTTGTCCATAGTGCTTTCCTGTGTTCCGCTTGGTTAGGCTTGATAAGAAGCCTACTGATTTGATTCCACGTGAATGCACATGATATTATGAGATGAAAGGGAAGTGAAAGTGGGATCTATGATGAATTGCTAATAAGTCATTTCTCCAGTATTGAGGTCATATCTAGGGCTTCCATAGAGACTCTGGAATACTCCGCCCATCCATCCATCCGGAATTTACTGCAGTGCCCCAATTGATTTTACCTTTAGCTGATGTACATACAATGCTTTTATGCTGGATGCTATGTGATGTCTCCGATTCCCTGCTGCTACCCGGGTATTCAGTATAATCATATGCAAAGTGGGTAGGCACACGCACGTGAGCTTCCAAGTCTACCTATATGCAAAGTACGGCTACGCTAGGAAGCTAAAGCGACTTGTTTGGCTTTTTATTAAGTCTAAACTCCGAATTCGGTTCACCGATGCTTAATGGTTCCGAATTCCAAGAAAGGGCTTAATCAGATTAGATTTGAATAAGGCATGTACGCATCAAGAAATAAAATTCTTTATAGCGTCCTTTACCTTTTGATTAGTCAAAATTTACGTGAAACTTTAGACATTATTTGTGCATAATATTAGTCTGCACGTGTCGAATCATCGTAGTGTAAATAACCAAAATATGCTTTATGTGAGAATATTATGCGTAATTCCAAATTCGAAAACTTTCCGTATTAGTTTGTATATAATTGACTTTTATGTATTTCCAATTTTCCGGTCTAGCAAAGCTCAGCACTATTACTTCCGGTAGAAATGTGAAAACAAAATACTAACACGGAATTATCGCTAGTCTACCCTTGCGTGTACTTGGGCAGGAATATAATACGATAACAGGAACCTTGTGCCTTGTGTACCAAAATAAACACTTTGTTAACTTAAACCTACACGAGTCCGTAGCTAGGAATACAGTTACCGTTGTACTTCGATTTATTTTTTCATTAAATTTTTTCAATTAAATATGCCCAGACATATCAGAAAACGTCTGCCTGTTAAAAACCGTGAAAATATTATGTCTCAATTTTGTATACCAGAAATGTAAATTTAATTCGAATCACTGCATATAATTATGAATTTAGCGATTTCAGCAGTCATTTAAAACGTAAATGCGAACCCAATTTCTGCATAGACTTCGACTATCCAATCCACTGCTGGACCTGCTGTACTGATTATTTTGATTTTATTGTTCAAATAAATTAATTCCTATAACTTGTTAAGGTGTGTGTCTTTTTATAGGAAAGTATTATCTGCCAATAAAGCGTATCTTCATGGCGAAGTTTTTTGTGTTCAAAATTTATCGAATTAATCTTTAAATTTATAATTTCAAAGCATAATCTCAAAAAGTTTTAGGTTACTTTCGTATTGGTTTTGATTAAAATCGTCATAATTAAGGCAATTAAAGTAGATAATTATATGTACATATTTTGGTAAAACATGTTTTTGTCCCCCCACAAAAATAGTTGATTCACCATCAAATCTGTCTTTTCAATTTTCAAGTCAGTTAGGTCGGGTTGGATTAACTTCTTAACGGTTTTTGATGATTCATGTAATCATATTTGAGATTGAGACATGCAGCAATAAAATTTTCGTTAACCTAAAAAATTAGCAAATTTTGTGAAAAATAGTGTAGGAAGCATGAAACGCCAACACGTATGCATTCGATATTTTTGCGGACGCAAATAAATTTTGTACCGGCAAAATGCCATTGAGCCAGCGCTGACTAAACTGCGCCCTGCTCTTGAGCCTACTGCGTGTTTAAGAAACCGCGGTGAATTCGAGCCCTGGCTCTACCCTGCAAATATTTTTATGTTCATGTATCAGAACGTGTGGAATTTAGCATTGTTTTGGTTTTTATTAGAATTTCGGTTCTTTCGTAGAAATGCTCCGGAAGTCTTATTCTTGAAGTGACCTGTCATTGTGACCGTCAACTGTGACACAGAGGCACCTTTGATTGGCCCCACCAGTTACCTGAAACCCATCAACAGCTACGCGAAGGACGTAAGCTTCGAAGATGGCGGCCTTGGATAGGGTTCTTGAACTTAAATTCAAGGGAGAAGATCAAGAAGAATTACTCACTGATCTCTACGACTGGGTGCTACCCAGAGCCCTTAATCAGAAGCGACATATTGAAAAGATTGAGGGTACCGAGACTTCGCCGCAAACTTGGCGTATGAAGGAACGGGTAAGCTCATTCATTCGTAGCCAGAACACAAAATTTAATTCGAAATCGTTTACCACTAACTCTTCCATGCCTCGTCTCATTCTCATCTAAATCCACTTTGAACCTACGATTTTGCATTTCAGATGAAAACCGTAAGCGTGGCCTTAGTAATTTGTCTGAATGTTGGAGTCGACCCTCCTGGAGTTAGTAAAACACAGCCATGTGCTCGTCTGGAGTGCTGGATTGGTAAATAATTCATTACATATTTTAGAATTTGAATAATAAACCAAATTAAGTGACATGTGTTCACTTTAATGAATTTGCATGCTCTTTTACAGATCCGCTGTCCCTGAGCCCTCAGAAGGCTCTAGAAACTATTGGGAATACCTTACAGAAACAATACGAGCGGTAAGCCAAGCCAATTATGAAATGTAAACTAATTCGTAACCTGATTATTTTATTTTGAGCTTATGATACGTCATCACTGTAATGACTGGTATCAATCATGATTTCGCAGGTGGCAACCCCGAGCTCGTTACAAGACTAGTTTAGATCCGACAGTGGACGAAGTAAAGAAATTATGTTCCTCCTTACGACGGAACGCTAAGGACGAGCGAGTTTTGTTTCACTACAATGGTCACGGTGTTCCTCAGCCCACTAACAATGGAGAAATATGGGTGTTTAATCGGGTAATTGATTACTTAATTTACACAGAAATAGAGTAGTTGAAGGATTCTGCAATCAATTGAAACTAAACTCCTAATTTCTTGATTTATTTCAGAATTATACGCAGTATATTCCCCTGAGTATTTATGACCTTCAAACATGGATGGGCTCACCGTCAATTTATGTTTACGATTGTTCAAATGCGGGGCTTATTATCAAATCCTTTCATCAATTTGCTGAGCAGCATGAGCGAGAATATGAGGTATGGTTTACGTAGTGTTGATTTCATTATTTATTTTGCTTCGATTTGTTGAAACTCGGATAATTGAATTGGAATGGGTACTAATTCACAACAGCTTGAGGTTCAACCGCGGAGAGCTAGTTCAAAGGTTCACATTTAACTTTTAATTTAGTTGTACAGTACAAAGTGCTCTGGCTTTAATGTGCCCATAATCCTCCATGTTCTTCAGCTGTATTGCATGATTATTCATTGCTTGGATGTTTGGCTTGTTTACTTATAAATAGTTAGTACAGTTAACGATTTTCAATTACATCACTCACCGTAATCAAGCACTGCTAAAATATCCTGATTAACCTAATTTAGGCAAATATACTGGGCTTGCGAAATTCTTAGAATGGAAAATAGCATTTTTACATGAAGCATCATATGCTTTAAACACTAACTTAAAATCGAGCTCCTCTTCTACACTTAAGCTTCTGTAGTCTTAAGATCCCTTCGTCCGTGTACATCAATATTTGCACTATTCTGAAAATGCGTGCACATTTAAATATAATTTAAATTAATCATGCATTTGTATTGATTCTATTTAGGAAATGCTCGCAAAGTCAGCGGCCTTGAGTGGATCTCCGCCTCCCAATTTTAGTGGGTGTATTCAGCTTGGTGCTTGTGGTGAAAGTCAGTTGCTTCCAATGAATCCTGATCTTCCAGCAGACTTATTCACAGCCTGTCTCACGACTCCAATGCGAATTGCACTTAAATGGTTTTTACTTCAAAATAAAGATAAGCATAAGCTCATTCCGAAGTTGACTTTGGAGATGATGGATAAGTAAGTCAAAAGTCAACATTTCAGAATATATGTTTTCGCACAGTACTGGGTAGCAGTTTGCTAATTTTTTTAGCTTATTTTAGAGTACCGGGTCAGCTAAATGACAGAAGAACAATGTTAGGCGAACTAAACTGGATTTTCACAGCAATTACTGATACAATTGCTTGGAATATTCTTCCTCGCCATCTATTCCAAAAGTAAGAATTCGCCAAGGATTAACGGCTGCCTAAGACCCTTTATTTCCAAGATTGTTGGACTAGTAATACCTACTTACTTTATTTGGACCCAGGTTATTCAGACAAGATTTGTTAGTCGCAAGCTTATTTCGAAATTATTTACTGGCTGAGAGAATTATGAGATCGTATGACTGTACTCCGACATCCTCACCTAAACTGCCTCCGACGTCTCAGGTTAGTACAAACATTATCAAAATTTCTGACTAATACAAAATCGTAAGCATATAACATTGAGCATGTATTTAGTTACATTTACATTTCATTCTTTCTTTCCTATAGCACCCGATGTGGGCTGCCTGGGACCTTGTTCTTGACCTGAGTCTGAGTCAGCTACCTGATGTACTTGCGGAAATACAAGCTACGCATGGTCAAACTAATGGGGCGAACGGGGCCACCAACGGAAATAATAATATCAATACTGAAACGCTCGTCACGAACCATGCACCATCTCCATTCTTTGAGGAACAATTAACCGCTTTTCAAGTTTGGTTAGAATACGGAAGTGAAACAAGGCAACCTCCAGAGCAACTACCAATTGTTCTACAAGTCCTTCTTAGTCAAATCCATCGTGTTCGCGCTTTGGAGCTACTTGGCCGGTATGTGAAGTGCAGACAGATGGCATATTAGTGATTCCAATGAAGGTTAAATTACGATTTTGACCTAAAATATTCATCTAGGAAATGATTTTGCCACACTTACAGGTTCCTGGACCTTGGCTGGTGGGCTGTGAATTTAGCATTAGCAGTCGGAATCTTCCCGTATGTGCTCAAACTATTACAGTCATCGGCTCGAGAATTGCGACCCTTGTTAGTTTTTATATGGGCGAAAATCTTGGCTGTGGATCACGTAAGCTTTCATACACGGCTTAAATTATTAAATTGAGGGCTATTCTTGACATTTTCCGTATAAGTCCAATTATCCTGCATTTTCAATAAATAATTCATCTTTTTATGCCCACAGAGCTGCCAAGCAGACCTGGTTCGAGACGGAAGTCACAAGTACTTCATTGCCATTGTGGGCGACACGACTCTTCCCTTTGAACACCGAACTATGGCCGTGTTTGTTCTCACGAACATTGTCCGAAACCATCGATTGGGACAACAGGCTGCACTACAAGCTAATTTGGTCTCAACCTGTCTTCTGGCACTCGGTAAGGAATGAATAATTTGCATATTTACTAAAGCCGTATTGATTGAAGCACGATTTACATTTCTTGGAACTTTAAACATGAATTTAGATGAGAACGACACGGAACTGAAACGCTGGGTGTGCATCTGTTTGGGCTTGACATGGGCGGACTTTTCAGCTGCTCGCTGGTGTGGTGTTCGTGATTCAGCTCATGAGAAAATCTACAGTTTACTTGACGAACCCGATCCTGAAGTCCGGGCAGCGGCTGTATTCGCATTGGGAACTTTCATAAATTCTTCAAACGAGAGAACTGAACATGCAAATGCCATCGATCACTCCGTGGCTATGACTCTGGTTACCAAATTATGCAGTGATGAAGCCTCGCCGCTTGTTCGTCAAGAAATAGTCGTAGCTCTACATAATTTTATTCTTGTTTTTGAGAATAATTTTGTCGTATTCGAACAACATAATATAATCAATACAGGTTAGTGTGGGCAATGACCGTTTTCTAAAATATTTTATACGTTTGCATGCTGTGTCTGAACTTCCTGGTTTCGGTGTTTATGTTAATGTTTTGGATGGGTACTAATCCGTGTCATTTTATTGTATACTTATTTTGATTTTATGTGATGCATGTGTCTACGTCTGTTTCTGTTTTAAGTTTGTTTTTGTTTTCTTTATTCAATTAATTTTAATCACATTTTCATCAAGTTAATTTTTCTCAAATCGTAATTTTTACAGTTCAAAGTTCATGCTGTAATTTGTTAATTATAGAACTACAATCATCTCCTGCTTGGTGGCGCAGGCATGAGACGAATTTCCAGTCAAACAAGAATGAAAATTCTGAGTCAGGCTAATAATCCAGCAGCCACTGTTACCGGAGCAGAGTCACATGCATCCACATTTGATCCTATGAGACGTGTTGCTTCCAGTAGCTCACTTTCTAGTCTAAGTCTAAGTAAGCATAACAGTATTTTCAAGCTTTTAAGTAGTATTAATCAGTAGAGTATGGAAAACGGTACTATACTAACATTCTGTAAAATTTACAGTGGGAGTATTCAGCCCAGTTGCAGGAGTCGGCGGAAAGTCAACGCTTTCCATGACCGGGATTTACGGGAAAGTTTACACTGCCATGCTTAATTTCGAAAAGGATCCTTATCCCGGTGTGGCTCTACTCGCGAAAACTGTGATGGAATATATTCGGAAGAAAGCGAGGGAACTGCTGAGTACAAATGGGCTGAGTAAGTTCCATATATTTAAAAAAGCCCTTTGTAATAACACGCTAATATTCCCGATTTTTCCTCAGTGAAAATCAGCGGTGCCGGTCCTTCACTCAACACGACCCCAGTTCGTGGTATGCCCGCACCAAGTGCGACTACGCCCAGTAATAGCAGTGGTGTATCAACAATGTCCTCGAGTACTGGTAGCCATACACCAGAACCCTCAGATGGAGATTCTACGAGAGGAAGTAAAGAAATATGCCCACTGATTGGAACAAAGTATATCGAGTGGTGCTGGGATCTTTTTGCACGACCTACCGTACCTGGACATGCCAATGGTCTTGGTTTCCATTTCTGCCGTCCACCTTCCCATATGACGGATACGCAGGATGACAATCATCATGCTCGTGAATGGAGGTGCGTAATTGAATTATGAAATGAAGGTAATTAAATATTAATGTGAATTACTCTAATATGCGTTTTTATTGCAGATACATGCGAAATACGACAATCAGAAAAGAGTGCTTCCGAAGGGTGAAAGCTTTCCCTGGAAAAATTGACGAACAAGTTTTTAGCTCCAGAACACTTCAACATTCTCATGGAAATACCCCCACCTCAGCTCTGGCTTCGCCTTCCTTCAGTTTTACTGTCGGCTCACATTCTCCTTCCATTGTACGACTTCATGAGTACGAAAAGTTTCTACTGGCCTCGGAAGGACCCATGTTCACAATTTATGATATCGGTAAGTAGTTACGTTCGATTCATGCAGTAATGCACTATTTCCGTCAAACGAATTTCACAGAGGAATGTTTGTGTACAGGTGAGCCCCAGCGAATTATCGGGAAATGGGAGAACAGTACTGACTGTCGAATTACTTCACTGGACTGGGTGAATACCCACGATGAGACTTTAGTTATGATTGGCGGTGATGACGGTACTTTGCGTGTCTGGAAACCAGATTTTGAAAAGTCAAAACCAAAGTACGCTTTCTTTGCACTATTTTTATAAGGGTTTGAAATTAGAATGGAAATCAAGTTAGCATGCATGCTCGTTATAATTTAGACTGCTGAGTTCCTGGAATGCCTTAGCTGAAATTGGTCAAATGACCAAATCCTCAAAGTCTTTTGGCTTGGTAGCCAAATGGGACCAGGAACGTGAGAAATTACTGGCAACAGGAGATACAAAAATAGTCAGAGTTTGGGATTTAAAAACTGAAATGAAAATTGGAGATTGGCCTGTCGGGCATGATTGTTTGGTTACGTCTATTGATATTCATCGCTGTGGTAAGTATAGCCTTGAGCTCGGATGAGAAGAAATTATTTGAATTTGTATGCTAGTTTTACACCTGCATATTTCTGAATTTACAGAGCCAAACCTAGCGTGTTTGGGTTTGGAAGAAGGAGCAGTACGCTTGATAGACGTTCGATTACCCCAGTCCGAATGCGGTGTTGTAACTTGGCGTGAATTTGACGAATCCTGGATTGTAGGAGCAACACTTCGATATGACCGTACTGTGGTAGCAGGAAGTGCTAACGGGAAAATAAGATTCTTTGACCTCCGTTCAAGGGCTCCTACGAAAACTATTGATACGTCCGTGGATATTACAGCTCTTTCCGTTCATCAGCATTTGCCATATTTTGCCAGGTCAGTGTGATTAGTTAGCGATTTGACAAACATGACACATCATTCTGTTGACATTCGATTTTTGACATTGTCTTCCAGTGGCTGCCTCAATCATTCAGTGAACGTATATGGCTTCCTCGGACAAAGTGCATTTTTATCCAATGGAATTCGTGATGGTCATTTTATTTCGGGACGAATGGGAGCCGTTGCTTCCCTTCATTACCATCCCTTCAAGCCTCTCCTCGCAACCGCCGACTCTTACTCAATCAGCGTGTACAAAAACAAAGCTTGGGCAGTCTAGTGACCTGACCAGACCTTGGCCCTTACCCCTCGCCCTACGCAAATAATGCGGTAGTCAGAATTTTAGAATGTTTTGCTTGTATAACATTGCCATATTTTACAATTATATCATGTTTGCCGTTTACTACTAATCGGGTACAAAACATAATCCTAAATATTGTATTTTATTTAATTCCACATTGCTTTAAACGCTTTTCTTCATTGCAGCTTACAAACGCATCTATTTGTGAAAATGCTTACCAATAGCATTTTAGTGTGCAGACAGACGAGATATTTAACGTACGTCACTAAAAATATGTATATTATTGTATTTTGAAACGGAAATCATGTAAATACTTGAAAACTTACGTTACAGGAACAGGAACCCAGAACAATGTTTAAATTAAAACCATATTTAACTGTTACCTACTTAAATTTATTGTCCTGTAGATAATAAAGAAACGTAATTTATTTTAAAATGCTGCTTTTTAATGGGCGAACCTTCTGGGCAAAAATATTTTCGATTTGAAATTCAAGGACTACGATCCCAAAATAGAATTATTGTCAATTCAGCATGTTTCATTTGGAAAACGTATTATATCAGCTAGCAGGATATTGACTTGAAGCCTCGAGATGAACCATTTAGTATTCCTGTCAGTCCGAAAAGCATTATTTGGAATTCAGGGCCCTTCCTCATCCGTCTTGAAGTGGAGAAGGCAGAAAGAAGATGTTGTCAATTCAATTTCTCATTCAAATTCCTCGTCTCAATTCACGAACTGCTCGATGCTTCACGGAGGACCTGTCATGTCACTCTTCATGGACTCACAGAAGAGGCCAGTTTGGCAGTGAGTAGGATCTTGTCACAGCCAGAGAGTCATCTCATGATTACAGATTAATCCTTGAATAATCAATGAGGAAAGCGAGAGTGTCACTTAGCTCTCTTTAGATACCTTGACAGGCTCTGCATTAAACATTCCTTGAGTACACNCAATGAGGAAAGCGAGAGTGTCACTTAGCTCTCTTTAGATACCTTGACAGGCTCTGCATTAAACATTCCTTGAGTACACAACCACACAGGACAGGTACATTAAGGGTTAGATAAGAATAATAGCTGGCTTGAGTGACAGGAGCCCATCATGGTCACCAGGCATTTCATTTGTGTAATGTAACTCTACGGGCAAGACGATGACCTGGCAATTTGCCACGAAAAGCTTCTTCGTTTTCGTTCCAGCCGCTGGTCAATAAAGGCATTTAGATTAAGATTCGAGTTTTGCTGAAAATTCGGTAGGTATTGGCCAAATGCATTCAATAAAAATTCAGCCGCCGGTCGAAATAAAATAAAAATCGAATTATTATACTTGGTTACGACATGATGCTAGATAAGGTGTTACGGTCAAAGTTATCTGGAATACCGAAAAAAATTAACAAATTTTTAGCTAATTGTTGAGAAATCCTATTTTCTAATTAAAACTTAATCAAGAAAGTCTGTAAAAAATATTTGTTTCATGCCCTCCGTTTTCTCTGTAGAAGCAAACCCTTAACTGTACTACAGATATTTAAATAGAAAGTGAAACTGGGGGCGGGGGGTGCGAGTGAGAAAGTGCGAGGGTGTTTTAGAGCATCCTGCAGCGTTAAAACTAATTTTAAATGTCATTGTCGATGTCGACTCGAGCTGAAATGCCGTGGAATAAAGCCCTAGTTTCTTGTATTTATTTACGTTGACCTGCATTGGATGAACTAATTTCCTTAAGCCATACTGACCTACTCCCCCACAAACAGGCCTTCATCTGGGTCACTCGAAGGTGCATTTTGTATTTTTAGAAACAGAAATTGAAAGTGAATGGCCTGACTGAGCCTATCTCACGTCCTATTGAAAGCGAAAGTCATGGGATGGAAGGGTCTACTTTTCTGTTTAAAGGGACCGGATATACCAAATAAACGTATGCATCTAAAAATTAATGCGTTTTGTGACCTGTACGCTTTTTTAAAAACAATCTAACGAAAGTTTTGTTTTTAACTATTCTAGAATTTTCGTAGTCAACTCAGAATTATCCAAATTCAGTACTCACTCACTTACGGATTACCTAAAATTCAGGACGCAGTGTGCCCAATCGTTGAAGTATTTTTCGATTGACTTATTTTATGCGTCATTTAAAATTTTATAAAATTATGAAGACCGTATGTCAAAGCTTAAACCTGGAGATGAGACAGAATCTGCCATTTTAGAAATTCAGGAAAAATAATTATTGTTCCAACATCAACCATGTATTTTCTAATGTATAAAAGATTGAGACTGGAAGTCGTAAAATGCGATCCCTTCTCACCCTGAAAAATTCCCATACGAATTAGACTAATGATTTATTTATTGCCGTGTCATTAAAAGTATAATTGCAGTGAGACGATGTACCTATTCCTAAATGTATTGCTGAGATTAGCAGTAATAAGTTGTGAATCGTTATTATTTCCGCTATTCCACCCTCGTTAAGGAAGAGTTATTTTATCTCTAGGACATACATAGTTATTTCTGCACTAACGACTGGGTGGATTCCGTCTTCCCGTGACTGATTATGATTACTGTAAAGGTGTGATCTTCACCTGATATACTTCCTAGGGACATTTAGCTTGCATTATTACTGCATCTATTCTAAATTAAGGACAGTGTACGTACATGCATCATAAATTGCATAATTAAAGAAAAATACAACGGAAAAATCTCTCATGAAAATGTATGCGATTAGCGGCGGTTTCAGAAACGGAGGCTTGCCAGCAATTGGCGGTATTTTTAATGCAAAATCCTTGTGATGGTACAATTTCGGATGATACTTAAAATATCTAAAACGCCTTTAAATAATATGTCATGTTTAATTTAATATACATATATGAGCGTCTACGCTTATATTGCTAATAGTTCTGGTACATTCGTTTCGGCAGGATGTCCCATTTAGTTCGTGTATTCTACGATTGCTCAAAAAAAAATAGGGCAATAGCAATTGGTATCTACGTATACTAACTTTACAACTTAACATTATTTTTGCAAATTCGTGCTTGAGACGCTCTAAAATTCTGTAATTTGTTAAACACAAAATTTTCTTGCTCTAAAAGCGATGTACAGCTTGAAAAGTTGACCAGTACGTTACACGCTATACAGTTACCATACCATTTAAACAAGGTACCTTATATTTAGACTACATTAGAATGATGAGAATCCGTGATCTTCTTGTTATAATTATACCTTCTTAAATGAAGTCCAATGCTTTAGTGGGTCATCCGTCCAAGTCTCTTTACTACAGGGTGCATATGGAAGGGTGGAAACTGACGAAGC
>VNWX01001586.1:0-14700 GCA_009869905.1 Ceratophysella communis | reverse complement strand
ACCGGACTTTACTCCACTCCTGCTTGAGAAATTCTATTGAATGCACTCTCAAATCCTCCGCGTAGCCTCGTACATCGTATACGCTATGCGCTCCTGTGCACAGCTGATCTTGAGATGACTGGCGTCGAACTTAGCAGAGCGTCCTTCTCGCTAATGCCGTCAGAAATCAGAAATTATGTAAAATATTAATTCAAAATTATATCGCTTACCAAATTGTAGAAAATTACGAACAAATAAGTGGGATTTTCACACAAAATCAGATCAAATGTATTACTGGGGGCCGCTTGGTCCAAGCCAACCGTTCTGTAGGATTCAGGATTTAAACTGACTTCAGCTTGGGCTCAGATTGATCTCTCTTCTCATATATGTACTAACACAATGAACAATGACGAATACAAATGAATATATGATCTGAGATCTGATCAGGAACCGCGTGATGTTTTGGATGAGGCATTCTCTCATCTCATCACAATTCGAAAGCTAAGCAATGCAATGCAAAAATGTAAGGTGAGTCGGATGCGATGACTCATCAGCAAATATACATCACTTGAGAGAGATTTGATACAAAGATCTCATACATAGAAGGGAAGGCGTGTGGGTGTTATAAAAAGGTCTAATAAAGCATCAGCGTCGGCCGATGTATTGTAAGGATGGCTTATGTAGCCACCGCGTTACTAAAACAATAGCACAAAAAGTAAAACGATTGCCCCCAACAAGCCATTATCATTATGTAATAGGAGAGACGGAGACGATGATCAAGAGATAACAATTCGCAAATTAACTGCACAAATTTTTGACTTGAGTGTATTAATATTATATGGTTTTCGAATTGCGATTTGATCTTGACTTTTGATTAGAGTGAGGCTGAAACTTGATTTTATAAATACAACAGCAAGGCCTTTTTTTATCGCAACCCCTAAACCTACAGCCTCACCCCTATTCTTGTATTTATAATATATACTGAAAAATAACTCATAAATTAGGCATTCATCTTATACGCTACGGATTCTGAACGTTAAATACACAGCAAAGTACAAATAGAATATACCCGAACGAAAGCAATACTTGTAATTTCTAATTGCAATTGCAAATAGTGATATGGGTTTTGAAACTAATCCATTCCGCCTTAAATCAAACTTTATTCGATAAAATGTAAAAAATTGGAAGTAGATTAGTGTTTTTCACAGTTCGGTACCAGTATTAACATACCAACCGTTTCTTTGAAAACCTTTCCCTTGGGAAAACGAATAGAGCATCGTGCTGTGAGTTAAGCCCGTCTAACTACATTATTCGATTAGCATGAAAATAGTTGTCGAAGCATATTCTTTTATTGGCCAAATCCAATTGGAATACAACACAACTAACCAAACTGGATACCGTAAAACCCACACATAGACCGGCAACTCGGAAGTCAGAACAGAAGTCAGCACACACAGTAGTGTGACACTGCTTAAAAAGCTGCGATCGAAACACGGAAAACAAAGTTCTACTTAACAGCTTAGTTTATATTATTGAATCAACACGACTAAAAATCGAGCTAACCAGTCTTGTACTTACTAACATTTGAGAGTGTTGGTAGAATTACAGGTACTAATTACATGACTCCAGGAACACAGTACTGGAGAGTAATTTCTCCGAATATGTAGAAAATATGCAGCATTCGTTTGTGAACAATACTGCAAATGAAGTGATTGGGTTTGAGATGCTCAGTTGGCACGACGTGGAGAAATGCTTTCATGTCCACTTCCACGCGATGAACAGTCCGTTCTTCACCTTGCGTTGCTGAAGTATCATTCTCATTTATGGCGATTCCAGCTAGAGTGGAAGATCGACGTCGACTGGTTCGGCGGTTCTCCTCGACTGCTTCATTGTCAACTTCGAATATTCGAAGATCCGGGTAAGTAACACAGCACTTGACAGCGTAGGATTCGACGGTGAAGCACAACTTCCCCGAATTCGAAGCAGTTACCGTGAGTTTAGGTCCAAGATTCTTGAGTCGTTCCAATGTTCGACGAACCACCTTGATGTCCGGCATTGCAAGGCTTACGTCAAAAACTGGAAGTTCTGGCTGTTGATACTCGCCCCAATTCCGACGTCCAATAATGCTGACAGGAATATCATGAATGCATTCCACTGAGGAATTCGTGGTTTGTGACTCGATTTCAAATGTAAGACATGGCACGAGCTTCTTCGTCAGTTTAATTTTCAAAGCTGACACAGTGCTCGACGACTTCAGACCACTTAATGTTGATGCTAAGGACTCTGATGATATCTCCAAGTATATTTCATTGTCCTCAGCAGTTACACCTTCCATGCAATACTCCGAGAAATATGTCTCTTGTGTGAACTCGCACCAGGCTGTAACACCATGACTGTCCGCGTCACGTTCACTTAGGACAAAAACAAGCTTATCAGTAGTAATTCGGACGGCCAGTTGTTTGCAAGATTTTGAAAGAGTTTGTAGAATTTGTGAAAATTGACGAATCAGCAGAATATCCTCCACTTTTGCACGGAACTTCATCTTCTAGTTACTTTTTTTGTACAATTCGGACAAAGACACAAATTCAATTTCAGGATTCGGAGTTAGTCTGTAAGACGAACACAAACAGAATCAAAGAATAAGAAAATGGCAAGGGTGAAAATTATGTTAGCGGGACAGATCGTCGACTGATAACTAATATTTTATCGATTCTTTTAATTACCTTGGTCTTGTTTTGCTTAATCTACCGCTCAACAAGTGACACGACACACGAACACAGACAGATAGCTACGGCTTGATTTGATAGTCAGGAAGCAACGAGAATTCAATAATTTTAACTCAGCAGCTCTGTTTAAATACCCTTTAAAAGTTATTAGTTAGTTACAAAAGTTATTACTTAGTTACAAAAGAAATTGACAATTTAAAACTGCAGATTCATAAACAATGGTTTCTTAGTTTTCCGATGACAAATGATAAAACAGACACAACTATACTTTTCGATTGAATAATTAGTAATAAAATAAAACTATTGAATAGAATATTAAAAATCACCCGTACCTGAAATGACATAACCCAACGTTCCTCCGTTAATCGTTGTTGTTGCTGTTGTTGCTTGTTCCGCAGTGTCAGACGAATCCGCGTCGCGGTTTCTTTGTGACCAGAATCAGAACCCCGGCCTAAATATTAAAATGCACCACATTGGGCAGGATTTAGGCCATGCCCCATTTTCATTTCAGAAATCAGAACTCACTTTTTTAGAACAACAACGCACTGAACAAGATTGGCTTTTACGGTCAAGCAGTTCAGTAGTAGATATTAGATAATTGTCATATAAAATTGGCTCTTATCGAATATCGAATTGTCTTATTCAATTCAGTACTGCTAACTGCTTCATGATGAATTGAAACTTGGTCAACTTAGCAATGTATTGGCTACTGGCTACTGGCAACGGTAGTGATAATGACGAACTGTCATGGCTGAACCTAATCGTAGTTTCCCTAAGATTGTGCTCCCAAAAATACGGCTAGATGTAATCCACGAGCATTAAATTATGGAATGGATTAAGATTCATTGCATTTATTATAAAAATTGTTTAGTGAACACAAGCGGTAATATTTATACAATAAGTTCCATGATTTGGTTGATAATAAATACATTGAGCAACTTCCATGAGAAAGTACAATAAATGCAAAAACTATACTAGTGTCTTGAAAATATACACATTATAAGTGAAGCATAGTATCTATCAAGTCATCTTACAATAAGTAATTAATTATACAACAAGTTAATACTAAATACTCATGGGTTACACTTGAAAAGTCATGCAAGCTCAGAAGGTGGTAACACAGAAAATTTTGCAGATCTAAAAAACTAGGTACTAGGTAATATTTTAAAGTCGAACAACTACTTGGCTAAGTGTTTTCAACAGCTTAATAATCTACCGGGATTAAACTAAGAATGCAACTGATTCAGAGGTTCAAATTGAACTTGAAGCTGGTTCATGTTAGATCATCATAATTGCTAATTATTTCTTGAATTAGTTCAAGAATGTCGGAGACTTTAAATTCCAATGTATTGTATACATAAAGGACTAAAAGAATCCTAAAAACTTCTTAACAGGACAATTTTTTGCGTTTTTTAAATTGTGAAATTAATTAATTACACGTAAAAGAAGTCTGGGTTAAAATTACACAAGTCTATTCTCTCCGAGATTCAGTTTGGAAAGGTGTACTATTAAATGGAAACTGCCCAATAAAATGAGTCGGAAAAGTTTAAAAACCTTGTAAATGCTTTTAAATATTGCAATTATTATGTTCTTGGTTTTGAGTAATTTACCAAGGTACCTAAGCACGATTAAATTCAAATTAAAGCTACTCTTAATTGAAAGCTAACTCCATTCTCGGGTTTCCTTTTTTCAAACTGTTAACCGATTGAGAAAATTAGATAGGTAACCCTTTAATAATACGAATAGTCCCATTTCATTCTTTGTACTTCATCCGGTTTACTATTTGAGTGTTTAAGAAATCCCAAGTATTCGAGTTCTGAAATCGCTTGCTTGAATCTTATTCTAAATAAAGTATAAAAATATATGTATAAGTCAAATGACAACAGGGCCTATGGCCTATTATACCAGTTATACTGTTTGCATAAGTACTTACAAATAAGCCTCTCCCTCCTGAACAGTTTTTTGTGAAGTTGAAGCTTTTCTCGTATATTCTTCACCTTCCATAATGGACTTAAAAGCCTTAATAAAGTAATACGTCCATTATAATCCGTCTTGTTTAAACAAAAGCTTGAGGCAGCTTTGTAATAAAAAATAAACATTACCACGAACAAATCATTGAGGTTCACATTCTTTGTTCTGGTCTCCAGAACTAATTTGTATAGAATTGATGCGTCTGGCAAATTCTTGTCATTGGAGTCTGGTGGCAAGTCCTTGCAGCAGTCACACTAATTAATACAAAATTCAATTGGAATAGTGAAGTGGCCGACTAATCTTAAGTAATCATAATCATTGACTTATATTCCTCGTACTGATAGAAAACCATGCGGATGAGATAATGCAGTGTGAATCCGTAGTTGGGCGTTTGGTGAAATTAGATCCTTCAGTAGCCTTACATCATTAAACACAATTATCTGATAACAGAACACAGATACAAATTCAATAAAATTAAAAATACTGGTAACATGACGCTTCATCGACTCGATTTGTGAAAAAAAAACATACCTCAGAAAACGGGATAGAAGTATTAGGAAACGCGTTTAGTTTAGTCAAACTCTGAACACGAATAAAGCACTTAATGTTATCTTTTAGTTCGTCGTACTCTGGATCTGCGGTTTTACTTTTGATTCGTTTAAGCATTTTCTGCATGAAAAAAGGAAATTAAAATCAGTGATGTTTATATTCCGGGTTCTTGGCATTATTTAAAGCACAGTAGCGCATAATAAAACAGAGATAGTTGCATTAATAATCGTTTTGAGTTACCTCTCTTAGTTCAAACAAATTATCCGTGGCCGGGGCCGTGCTTGTGCTTGGAGATGGAGCTGGATTCACCCCAGACCGTCGTCCACATTGTATATCTCTCATTCTTGTCAAGAATGCTTCCATTGTTCGCAGATGGGGCATGGCATCATTCATGTTGAAAACTTTAGAATTTCGGTTGCCATGAAGAAACCCTGAGTAAACCGCACACTTTTTATGCAACCAATTTCAGAAATACTAGTACTTAAGAGTATTACCACTGATATTAAGTGCCGCAGTAAACAACACAGTAGATTTAGTATTTAGTAGTACCTTTAACGCGACCAACCGCATCTTTAAGGCGACAGCACATTTCGTCCTTTGAATAATTGTTGACTAGAAGTATTATTTTCTCAATACGAGTTGGAATTTCCTCAGGTGCATCTTTATCAACAGGGGTTTCACTGCGAAACAATTCCCCGTTCCAAACCTGGTAGAAGGCTTCAAAGAGCTGTAAATAATTACAACTATAGTTACCGTTACCGGTATAAATACTCAAACAACTAGTTATTTTCGATAATCAGAACAAAATCAAGACCTTATGAGGAATCCAAACATCAACCATAAACTTACATCGGACCCGATCGGACGGCCAGGAAGCCCTCTTCCAATTTCAAATATGAATAAAAACATTATATTCCAATCAAGGAAACGCTTGCAACACTGACTTAAAGATGTATCCTAGCAAGTTTTTAAAAAATTAATTCAATTACAGTACAAATGAAAGACTAACACCAGGCATTCGGTACGAGTTACTTTATACTTACCAACCGGTGTAATTGCTTATTAACACTCAAAGGCTTTGGTGCTGAGAGTGAAGTACCCGGGTCCCTCTGTTCATTCAGCAACACTTCTCTCTCCCTCAAATATTTCTGCCATGACGGAATGCTATTTAAGCTGGTTTCACAAGCCTCTTCCGAAAATTCGCACATCATTTTCTGACAAACGTCGTGGTGGTTTCTTGCACAAAATACCGACATAGGGGAACGAAAATGTGCGACTAAGCAGAGCTGTTGGATTAGTCAAAATTAAATAAAATCGTTGCACGGAGAAGAACCAAAAAACAGTAAAAAGAACATGACCTACCTTATAAGCCATCATAAGCTTTTTAATCGAAAATTGCACGTTCCAGAAATAGTCTGATAAAACCTTGATCACATCCCCGCTTAAACGAAATGGGAATTGCCAATCAAGCATAACCTGTATTTGTTTTGTATTGGCGATTAAATATTACTTACGAATGTATATAGAATGCAATCACAACAAAAACTGTTTGACTATAAAGTATCATAAATCATAAACTTACAACACTAAAAAATGAATCAAACCGCTGGTAAGGAGAATCTGAAGCAAGGATTTTTTCATAAGTGAATGGAGTTTCATTTTCACAAGGCAGCATTTGTTCTAATCGACAGAACCCATGCAAGACGCCCAGTACCATAATAAAAGGAAAGTCACAGCAGCTAAAAACAAAAATTAAAACCATTCAAAACATTTGACTTAATAAACTCATGTTGTGCTCAGATTAAAGAAATACGGCTAACCTTAACAGCTCCATCAATTGACGAGTAACATCTTCGTTAAACATATCCACATCATCCAAAATAATCAGAACAACGCGTGGGTTATTAACATCACGACTGGCAGACTTGTACCAAGTATTCAAATCTTGAATACTGGCTTGTCTCTTATTACATCCAGACGTTTCATAAAATGTTGCATTCATATTTTCGTCGTCTGAATCGTATGTATCCATACGATTCTGAGAATCGTGAGTCAAATGATTGACCTAGAGAATAATCCAGCATGAAAAATATGAAGCAACTCGAAGTAAATAAAATCCCCAATAAAATAAAACTAAATTAAATCCACATACATTAAGATTAATTTCCATTAACTGCTTAGCGATGCATTGAAAACCAGATTTGACATTGGCACATGAAATAGAAGATGCTCTAGCGGCGAGAGGAAACTCCAATTTTTGTTGCGAAAACATAGAATCAAATAATAAAGAATGGTCTTCAGATGTCAAATCTGTAAGTAAGATCAAATCAAAATCTGAGATAATATTAATACGAGTACAAACAAAAATGATAATAATCCAGCAGAAGGATTTTACCCGTAATAAATATAGCTGTCGGAATAATTTTATTCAGTCCAAATCCAGAAGCACTTGGGCCATTCACAGTAAGAAAACGTTTGATTTTACTCGTAATCACACTGTACCAATCATTTTGGTGTTCCTGAGAAGCAAACAAATCAATTAAATTTTTATACTCATATCATTGACTATTTAAAATCCAATATTGCATGTAGACTGGGACTGTATTGGTTTTAATTAGTGTGCATACGTACATCGATTTTTGTGGAAAAGTACTCCCAAGCTTCTTCACACAATTTCTGTCTCAAAGGTGCAGTTTCTGAAGGCTCCGAATAGTGCTGAAGTGCAATTTTATTCATGTTATCCATCGCATGCTTCAAAGATTTTCGTTTCGGTTTATGAAGGCTAAATCCCTGGAAAATTTAATTATCTGATTATTTGAACGTTCAATAAAATTTCAGGCGTGTCTGCGTAGGTAAAGTCACAGCAAATAGTAAACTATTGACCGGAATTTCATTGCACCTGGTCCGGTACGAGCAGGAGCATTACACGCCAATGGAAATACCATAAAATCGCGAAGAGTTTATTAATACTTAATATTTGATAACAAAAATACGTAATTATTACGAATTTCGAATCGAATATTTTGTATCACCTGGGAAAGGGATACAAATCCGTCCATAAATTGAGCGAGCGAAGCAACGAGGCGAAATGGATCGCACAGAAAACCGAGCAAGCACTTAGGACACGACTAATTATGGTAGTTTGGTGTATGCAGATGTCGTTTGACATTCGACTTTGACTTTGTCAGGCAAGACAGTCAAGTAGTAGTCAAGTAACTGTCTTCCAGAGTCCAGACAAAGGTCACAGGCAATGACGGACCTACAACGAAACAATAAATATTGTATTAGCTACCAGGTACAAATACATGAGCCAAACATATATTCAAAATGTCAAAATGTATTCAAAGTCGGAGAAATTTTCTTTCTAAAAAGGCAAAAGTATAAATATACGGGTGAAGGGTCACCCACTTGCCTACCAACGGCATCGAAAAGAGTACTTAGAAAATTTCGAGACTGGAGGCCGCTTGGTCCAATCCAACCGGTTGTCGCATGTCGCTGAAGGAAGACCCGAACAATTTGTCAAAATTTCTAGCTGTTTTACCCTCGCACGCACGCGCACGTGCAACGGCTTTGCGGGGAAAGCGTATAATGGAATGGACTGCCGCGCAGTCTACAAACAATAATGGTGTGAGTCAGTAAAGGAGTCAAGTCCGAGGTTAGTTTGACGTCGTTAACTTACTTGTGAACAAATTAAATAGACGAAATTCCAGAAGTCCAGAAGAGTCAAAGCAAATAGAGATGTCAGATGTGTTGGATGTAATATTACCTACAATTATGTATCACCGAATCAAACAATATTCCTTTGTGTTGAGGTGTGGTGTGATGTGATGTAATGAAGAGAAATCCCGGCATAAAAGATTAAAATAAGACCTCCTCTACTTTTCGTACCATTTATTCCAACAGGATTTAGAAGCCCGGCTGAGGCTGAGGCTGCTGAGGGGAGTCCCCGTCGTCCGTGTTCCGTGTCCGTATTGTAATAATAGAGGCAAAGATGCCAGATGTCGTGCTATTTAAATATTATTAGTAAAGTAATCAATCAGTCAAAGTATTTGCAAACACTGTATGTAACAGTCAACAGTATCAGATTTTGGATTTTCCATTCTATTTATTCAAATAACCTTTTACAGCTGGAATTATTGTATACTGGAGAACACGAAATTAAAATTCTAAACCATTTTTAAAACACGGTGAGACCTCTTTTTTTTTGTTAAAACGTAGTACAGTTAATAATTTCTAGGCTTTACAGTGTCATATTCCACGTCCACTTCAGAAAACGCTAAATTGTAATTTCAGTTTTTTAAAGAACAAGCTCTAAAAGGTTTAACCTTTTATTAAATTAAAAAGAAGGTTAGTCCAGTTAGGTTATTGCATCATATTTAGTAATTATGTATGAAAGAAATAGTTAAACAAGCATTAAATGGAAAAGCTGAAAGGCTAAAAGTTAAACCGATCATACATAATGCATTGGCTTTACATGAAAATGAAAAACCTATACTCATTAAATTTAAAGCAATCAACAGAGAGCTCAAGCAAACCATACCAGATTTCATTGCTGTAGAACGGAATTCAAATTAGTGCTGAACCGGACGACCTGTTTTAGAAACGTCTCCGCCAGTGGAATTAAAATTTTATAATTGTTTAAGTGCAATCGGAGCAACCGCTGCAGCAGCCGCCACAAGGGCTTGGTGGTGAATAAATAAAGTCCGAATTGATGTTAATATTGATGCTGACATTCGGATTCGGTGTCGGTCCGTGTTGACCGAAAAAAGCTTGCATAGCATTACTGTTGCCATCCGGAAGTTGAATGGTTTGGGAGCTCTGGAATATAAACGGGTTTGGGCCCGTTTGATAGGTTTGAGTTCCTCCAATCTTGATTTCCACTTCTACGTCACCCTTTTGAGCAGGAAGCTGGACAAGTGGTGCTGAAATCCCATAGTTAAAAAATAACAGATGTGAATCATTCAAGACAAAAGAAATTTGAAACTCATTACCATTTAAGTCCATGAAGCTAGCGATTTCTGGGGCTGGCATTTGGAACCATTGGACGTTTGCGCACTGAATTTGGGTGGCTGGACCAGCACTTGCTGTTGGAGTGATGCTGGCATCCACAAGTTCAGTTGAACCTTGAGTCGCCGTCGGAGTAGTGGAGGTTACTACGGCGGTGTATGGAAAGGAGCTACCGCTAATTACCGGGAATCCAGAGATTGCTGAGGCCTGAAGCCAATCCAAGTTCGGGTATGAACCCGGAATCGTCCAGATTGGAGAAGAAAGAGTTGACCAAAAATGCAAAGCTCCATTAGCTGGGTCCAGATTTGGAGCAGGGCTCACCATTGTGTAAGGCACTGTGCCATCTTGAAATCCAGGCGTCATCGTTGGGACTGGGATCCAGTTTGAGTTCGAGTATAATGAACTCAGATTCGGTTGCGATGGGTCCGCCGGCAAGAGTAGAGGCGTATGATGATGGAAATCCAAAGTTCCAGAGCCGAAACAAGGAATCGGCATGAAACTCATTGGATATGGACATGGCAGTATGGAGCTACCATGGATTCCATTGAAATCCTGCAATCCAAGCGTCGCTGGGACTGAAATCCAGTTCGGGTTGGGGTTTGAACCCGAAATTTGCGGAATACAATCAAAATTGACAGCTCCGGTCGCCGCTCCAGTTGATGTTGGAGTAGATGCCATCATCGTAAACGGCAAGACACTACCGCCACCGTGGATTCCATTGGGGCTTTGAAACCCCAATAACCCATGTATCCAGTTTCCATTAGGATTCGGTATTTCCCAGTTCGGAGTTGCCTGAATCCCACCATAATTAAGCAGTGCAGCAGCTGTCCCAGATAAAACGGATCCTAACATTGTATTGGGTTCAGGCTGAGGTATTTGCCAGATTGGAACAGTTGACGGTCCAAGCAGATTCTTTTCATCCCCTTGACCCGAGATCCAGTTACTGGAAACCGGATTTCCGAAAGTTGGGCTTACTTGCGCCCAATTCTCATGCTGAGGTCTGGGAGCCAAAGGCCTTGGCGGACGAGCGATGGTGGTTAGAAGCGGCTCCAACTGGGTTGAATCTTCATCCGTTGTAGCCCGTTCTGAAGCAGATAATGAGTTACCAGTATTTAATCCATAGTTGAATAATATTTAACTCAAAAACGGACTACGGACTGATCTCGTCTATCTTTAAAACAATTGATTTGAAGCTAACGTGAATACCTACCTTTCCTTCGAGGCTTGTAGTCCTTCCTGTTCTTTTGATAAATTATTTTTCCCCATTTCACTTCAGAAATTCTGAATCAATGCAAGAATCAGAGTGAAAGTGAGTCCGATATTTCGGGTTCTACAAAAAATGCAAGGAATAAATTGGCAAGGTTATTAAATTTGCGTCGCAGATTTGGCTATAACACTTCAAATGCTTAGCTCAAATTTATACCCTATTGCACACAATGACGCCTTGATATTTCTCGATAAATAGCGTCCTTGGTCCGTATCCGGTTAGGTGAAGGATCAGCGAGAAACTGAACTGGCATTTAATGCCGAAAATCCCTTTATACAGTATAAGGATAAGGAGCTACGCTAGACAATGAGCGAAGTTCTAAGAAAAGCTATGCAAATCATACAATGCAAGGATTTAATTGTTGACACTCGACACCGCGCATAGATTCGGGATGACGGATAGTGAGAACGCTCCAGTCGATATATATCCTAGACTCATAAATCAAGGTAAGCAGCGAGACTTTTATTGCTCAAGCTTATCAATAGAATTTAGATCGACTAGACACTTTTTGATCGGTATTCTTTCGCTATCCTCCCAAGTAGGTACCTCAAAACGGTTTCTTAGAATGCCCTGGCCTCTTGCATTCCTAATATAATTTGCCGAGTCTGAAATAAAGCTTGAGATAGCTAAAACTGTAACTTGAGAACTTAAAAGCAAGTTTATCTGATAGAAATATAATACATACATGGTGTAAGACACTTTTCTTAGGATCAACTTATACCGCCTGTTCCATAAATGAGAGGCCAGCAGCCCAGCTGGTTTTGCCATGGCAACGGACTAAATTTGAGGATAATCGCCATAAGACGCCATGGACACCGTTGGTTGAAATTGCATCAAACACAAGAAAGGTGGCCTCTCATTTATGGAACAGGCGGTACTTAATACAATCTGTAGTCGGTTCTAGTTTCGGAAACCCTATTACCAAAAAAGCTATGAGCCTTTTTTTTGCTGATATGGTGCCTTAATTCCTGACTTTGTTAATTTTTGTGACCAATAAATCCTTTTTTCTCAGAATTCGGCTAAAATATGATCGTACAAGTTCTTTCATCGACTAAAAACCATTTCATCCTAGCAAATAAAACACTCGACCAATCGAACTACCTACTACCGTTTTTATCGATGAGCTTGGATCCCTTGAAACTTAAATGCTTACTAACATTTGTGCGTTGAACAATGCAACAGTAGCTGAGCCGGGTTGGTGTTGTATACCTGTAGTCCTGCGTTTTTTTCCTGTCACCAATGCCTAGTACGTGTGTCCGTTAAAAAATTGTGGAATCTTTAACCGTTGTTAGACTACCAAACGTAGGGCCGAGCGTAAGCTGGTCTGTCGTCATTTCTCGTTAGACTTCGCTTATAAATTAACATAGCGTTGCATTAATAAGGCTAGCATGATGTTTCTGGCTTTAAATTCTTGAAAGCATTTCATCGGTACACCATTCGTATCAGATATTTCGTTTGATTCCAAGTCCGCATTTTATTATCCTTTTGTGTAGACATTCTATGTAATTCATGACTCATACTTGTTATGAGCTTAGGAAAGTTTTGAAATTCGAGTACACATTTGTGGAACGAACTTATTGGCATGTAGAATTTATCTAGGTATATCAGGTATCAGAGTTTAAATTAAATATCTAATAAATTTATTTCGCGTTTTGTTATGCCAAAATTTTTGTCAACCAATAGGTTTCTACCCAAATAATTGGGAATAAATGATCTGATCCAATAATATCATTAGTATAGAAGATTGGTATTTTGAATAATATGCCTCAACTGTGATCGCATGACCGAGATAGAGTTTTGTAGCCGTAAGTTTTTGACGGGCTAAGGAATGCTAATTGTGCCGTTAGGAAACTTTCGGTTGACAACGAGGTAAATATGCCGGCAGTACACCCAGTACACGATGTTGAATCCAGCGAATGATCCAATTACGAGCCATTTCAAGCAGCATAGAAGTCTAGAAAATTTCAAAAATAATCTTAACCGTTTTTTGTTAATGGGTTTACCGAAATCTTGTTTGCATTGCACTCACATTGAGTTTCCATTGCAGCATGTTCTTTGTCTCCGTGAGCTATTTCGATAAGCGTCCAATTCCGTTAACGGTTTAACCACACCGCGAAGTGACCCGCCAGTCTCGCGCTGTTTTAAGTAATTAAAAATTAATAATACTGGAAACTGAAATTAGCTGGCGCTTAGAATATAAAGCATAACAAACCTGGGAATTTCGCTCCCGACAGGATACTATCAAGCTCACTGTAAAAGTTAAAAACATTGATGATGTTCATAAGACGCCCACATTAAGCTTAACCAAAATTGATCAGAATACTAAAATCTTACACAATAAGCATACAGCAAGATGACCACAGCAAATGAAAAAGTAAATGTCCAGAGCAGTAAAATAAGGGATTGACGGAAAATTAAGCATTCTTATATCCGCTCGATACCAAATTACGAAGCAGATCTAAAATTTAAAGAATTGAGACGTAAGTCCAAAGGCTTTTAATTTTGTTTTACCAGCATTATGGAAGAAATATTTACAGTAACGACGTGAAGCAATGGTTCCACGACAGATCGGGCGAGTAGTAAGGAAAATAGTGAAATAATGACTGAGAATCCAACAGGAATGTAGAATCTTAGAATGAAGTACGTGTAAGATCTTTGGAATACAAAATTGACGCGGATTGTACTGTGATTGCCTAAAGAAAAGAAATAAATCCTGCTGAGCTATCTAGGTCAAGGCATCATTTAATTTTCTAACTACTCACCTGTGCTGGAATTGACCTCCGAATTGTGTACCGAATACCCCAACACTTTGAATCCGATCAAATTACTACTAGCCGTATCCGCAAAGCTTACGGAACTGTTATCTGACGTAATTCTTACATCGTTCGTATTTCCAGCAACTAATTAAGTATTCAGAGTTAAGAAATGCATACTCACCTACATATACTGAATTTATTTTAATTCAGAAATACTTACAACTTTCGAGCTGAATTGGGCAAATTTGTGTATCGAACGGAAAGAATTTGAAATTCATGGCACAACCAAGCGTCATTGTATATCTGCGATAAACGGAATCGTAATATTTCACATGAAATTCTTTCAAGTTCAAGCTTCATTTTGGATTTTAAATAATATGCAGAACCTAGCAGATTTCAACACGGTTCCATTTCCTTGAAGTCTCAGCACTTCATTTGGTGAAGT
>VNWX01001585.1:0-14703 GCA_009869905.1 Ceratophysella communis | reverse complement strand
TTTCCATAAGCCCACCACAAACACGCTATTCCTCAAAGAAATAGTTAAGTACCTTATGCCAACTTGAGAAAAACAACACTACCCTGACAATTAATTTTGCATTTTAACAATCCGTAGCATACTTTGCATACTCAATTAAACAGTCCAAGTGTATGTCGAATAATAAATGCATCATAGCAATAGTCCTGCTCCCAACCCGCTCCCTCATTATGTAATGCCCTGTCTTTTCTTTGCAACATGGAAACGGAGCAGTCAGTAATCAATAATTCCTAATCTCTAATGGAACAAGAATTGGTCAAAACATTCAAATGTTGGAGTCTACATATATTGCCAAATGAATCATGATAATGGATTATTCTATTTTAAAAGTTCAGTCAGGGAACTGCGGCAAAGCCCAGCGTTCTGATGACAGATTAAAAGTAGTAAATGCTTTGCGGTACGACCACATACCTGCAGCAGTAGTGCAGTAAGTATGAAGGAGCCTTAACTAACTAACTAGTCAGCCTCAGGGGAGAACAAGTTGAAACAACAACTAGTAAATATAAGAAGCCAAGCAAGAGCGAAATAACAAAATGACTAATAAGAGGGATGAGCCAAATCAAATAAAGCAAATGTGAGAGCCAAAACAACATGAGATTTTTTTTTCTTCCAGCTTTGCAAAAAAATTGAAAATATAGTATTATTAATTCTTATTACTTCTTTGTGTCATATTATTAAATATGAAGTCAGTTCAATTGTTTGTATTTCAATCAAAAATATTCCTATTGTAAATTGTAAACGTAGACGCTTTGATCAAAAAAATAATATAATACAATTTTTTGTTTCTAAAAAATCCACTGTTCTTTGTGTATCGAAAATTATATTTCAAAAAAAAAAATACTAAAACGCAATGAAGCACTCAGAGTGGAAAGGTACTTAAAATAAAACTAGGTAGGTTGGTATCATTCCTTTCTATTGGCTAAAAAGGTGGCTAAGCTTAAAGAGAGAGAGATGGAAAGTTCTATCTACTAATTTCTGTTGTTCACCGTTCGCTACCCGATTAAATTAACTTTCCTGTTAAATAAGTGATAATAAGTTATCCGTGGGTCTTTTGCTAATAGATTCTCTTACAAAAAGCATTAAAACGTCTCATCCTTCCAACGTTGGTTATAAACTAATAATACATAAAAAGCGTTACTTTGAGTAAAGTAACTAATACAAAATAAAAGGTTATTCCATTTACTTGTTTCCGGGATTGGTTAGGTTTCAGAATTCACTGTATTCCTTTGTTTCTGACGAAGAGCATAAGTTACTGGAACTAGGTAGGTTTCAGTCGCAGGGTAAATAGGATTAAGAGATGAGACTTTTGTGTTCAAGACGACTCCTCTGATGAGGGATCTAGATTTCAAGGGGAGCGGAAGCGAGTGGTGGGGATGTGGAAGCAGACAGAGCGCTGTCGTAGACAGACTCGAGATGAGTTGGAGCCGTTTCCGAAGTGGGAGACTCTCCGAGTCCCTCGTCGCGGTCAAAGCTTCCCCAGAGGGATGAGACACCGCTGTTGTGGACACTGTTCGAATTGTTCGTGGCCGCCACGAACATGTCCGAGAGCTTGGTCTGAGAGCCAGCAGAGCTGTTAGGCCCGCTCCCACCAAACAAGTACGAGTCCTCGGAGCAGGAGGACGAGAGAAGTCCGCCAGTTCCGATTCCACCACCATTCATGTTGCCCTGGTTAGAGGAGTCAGTCCACTTCGAATCGAAGAGTGAGAATCCAAGTTCAGTCAGTCCATGATACATGTTGTTGGTACCGAAGCCGTTCATTCCGTTGAGACCCATGCCGTTCTCGGTGTTGCAGAGCCCATTGGCGGCATTGCTGGAGAAGCCATTGAGAGAGGAGAGGGAAGAGAGACTTCCGCCGCCGCTGCTGCTCGAACCGACCGTATTGCCAGATGATCCATTAGACTCAATTGCACGGAGTCCAAGGCCCGAGACTGAGGAGAGACTGCTACTCAACGAGTTAATAGCACCAAGTCCAAGACCCAGTCCGAGTCCAAGTCCCAGTCCCTCGAGTCCATGAAGCCCATTCTTGTACAGACTTGCCAGAAGTTCAGTCTGAGAAGCGTTGATGTCATCTCCAGAGCCAAGTGGATTGTCCAACGGCAAGCTGCCAGTACGAATTGCAATGTGAGCTTCAATCTCACGCTTAGCCATTTGAACGTTATCAGGGAGTCCGGTGACCTCGAAGACGGGGTCCTTGTCCCGTGAGGGCGTGACGATGTATGTGTGCGTTTGTTGTTGAATACGTTTGATAGTGGCACCCTTAGGCCCGACAACAAGACCAACCACACGGTAGGGAACTCTCACCTGGATAGTGATTTGACCTGGAATCGGAGTGGGAGCACAAGTCGGTCCATTTCCTCCAGTGAGGCTTCCAGTACTTCCAGTTGACCCACCTTTACGTGAAGCACGAATTTGTGAGAAATGTTCAGCAGCTGAGAGAATCTCACGCTTGGCTAGGGCCACGTCTTCCTTTCGTCCAGTAACCACGAAGACAGGTTCTTCCCCACGAACCGGCGTTTTGATGTACGTGTTCGTCTTAGCTCTCAATGCCTTGATTTTACAACCTGCAAGCAAAGAAATAAAGTTATTTCAATTATTCAGATTTCATAAACGTCATTCCGAACTTAAATATTTGCTCCAAAATTTCAAGACATATAAGCTGATCCAGTTTTTATCATAGGCAGCCATCACTATCGCTTCATGAATGTATTTATACCTCGTCGAGAACTACCTAAACTGTCGTACATTATTATGAGCCTTTAATTAGTAGAATAAAGTAAAGAGCAAGTGTGCAGTGTAACAGATAGCAATAAAATCAGACAGCCTAGCCCATCTAAAAAATTCCAGTTCAGTTTTAAAATAGACTACTAGGGAGGCCTGAAAAATAAGAGGTAGTCATCCACATTCTAGTTCTAGCTCCTAATTTTAAACACAGAATTAAGAACACGCGGTGAGCATTTCGTTTTCACATTTTACTCCTTTCCTTCAACTGAAAACTAAACTGTAGTAAAAAACCGAACTCTCTGGTTATTCTGGTACTTTACGTTAGTCTTTCTTCTGAGTCTTATATTCAGTTCAGCAGGAACTCCAAGATTAGGAGGATTGCTATTTGTTCTTTCAACATCATGAATCATGATCATGAGCCAGGCTGCTGATGTTCAATGATAGTGATGCTAGCTTATCTATGCTTGAAAGAGATGATCATGCATTTACAATTTGGAACAGTATTGTACTGGCGGTGGTGCCTATTCGCTTCCCGGGACGAGAGTTCACACATCCTGGGCCCATCGAACGAAGCTAAACAGTTTCAGTGTTTTGACTTTACTGCACTTTATTTATTCCATCTTACATTTTACATTCCGGTATCGTTGCCAAAATTTAAAAATAGGCTACGTTGGAAGTTCGAATTCTGAAATGAAATCATTTAATTTTTCACTCGCTTACAACGTGGAAGGATGATGGCAGACAAGGCAATACATTTAGTCTGACAAAGTCCAAAGCTGCTTGCAATAGCTCGAAGATATGGATGTCTGGAATATCGTTTTCAAATATTGACTAGAGACAAGACAACACGAATTTTGAGCTCGGTCCAACACAGTTCAACCTCAGGTCTGGTCGTCGGGGTGGATGACTGACTGATTAGCTACCTACGTTTTACTTTCAATTTCAACATGCAAATAGTTCATGCGTCTGATGACATTGCGCTGTCAGCATTCAGCATCCAGCCAGCATTACTGGGCTTGAGTTACGTATTTTTCCTAGCCGTTCTGCCTTTGTCCAGGACCAGGTAGGTATATTTACTGCAAAATACGTATTTTACGTTCATCAAGGCAGGTGGACCATGCGCTAATCACCCTGAAATTTGCGACAGTCTAATAAAAGAATCGAATACGTTGAGTGCGACCGACAATAAGCGTCAGCCACATCTTTCTTTGAGCTCTAATCATTACCTCCATAGCACGGCCCGGCCAAACTGATGACTAACTAAATGCAAATATGAAGAAAAACAGCGAGTTCTGCTCAGCATTCAACCTTTCTATTACACTGCTACACGTTTCAATAACGCTTCTCATGAATATTATGATCTCATGATGACTATTAAGGTTTGGCATAGCCATTTGCCAGCCAGATCCAGAATCCAGATCTATGTACCAGTGGTAAGACTTGCCTGCATAGAGTCAAACCGCATAGTGAACTCACTCGCACTGGCCGTGCTCAGAACGAGTGAACAGTAATCATCTCCTAATTCAAAATATTTTTCTCCTGATTAAACAATCAAATCATGAAGTTGATGAGTCAGTCAAGTCTGAGTAGCGCCGGTTTCCTAGATCCAGATGGTAGCTGGACAATTATTCATTTGTAAATCAGCTATTTGAGTTAATGCAACTTTAATTCGGAAAAACAAACTGCGTCACTGTACTTCCTGCCTGCACTCCGCTTTTCATCATTCAATTAGTTTTGAAATAGATGCAATGACACGTCTCTGTCCTTTTCGTCTATAACCACTGCTCTAGCCTTTGCATGCATTTGTTCTGTACCAAAAGCTCGAGCCTGGGTACAAATGATTGACGAAAAACAGAACATATGAACATAATCTCCGCATCTTCCTGCGTCGATGAAATAACCCCAGTAGAACGAAAGTCAAAAGTCAGGTCTAGCCAGCGGAGGCTAATTGCCTCCTTTAGATTGGTGCTAGCGGCTGCCAATGAGTCTGGCCATGAGCATCACGCCCACACATTCTACCTGAATGGCATACAATCGCGCTTGTGTAAATCATAATTCATACATTATGAATTGTAACAAATTTCGTAGACCCTAGTAGTTAGGGTCGTGTATAAAAATTAACATCTTGCATCCCTCCTACTACTCCTCCGTCATGATTCGCAAGAGGCTTCCATCGAAGGAGCAACAATCAAAATTAATGCACTGGATTATTCGATGGATGGATAGATGCTAATCCTAATTGGTCAACTCCCAATACTTTCCAACATCAGATTACAAATGCCACTCAAAAATATTTTGGGCACAACAAGGTCTGGACACCATGGGTTGTGCTTCCTTACTTCAAGGGTTTCGTGGCGTACTTTCAAGATCTGTGCATATGCGTATTTTTTAATAAGTATGCAGCATTTGAACTAACATCAAAGTCCACTGAATTTTCCTTTCAAGCAGAGCCTCTAACTCGAGTGTTTAAGATCAGAGATTCAGAGTTTTTTCTAAGAGGAGAAAGATTGCATGTTTCGTCAATCGTAAAAAGAGCGTTGTAAAAATAAATAGCACTACTCTGCGAATGCTGTAATCTGCAATACAAATGCGAGGGTTTGATGAACTTTAATTTAATTTTTTCTACTAGGAAGAAAAGCCTTGTTTACATGCGCATCTTTTGAAGCTCCAGTTTAATATTTAAGTCCATGAATTATGGTAGACACATTTAGAAACTGACAGATGGTTCAATATGTTTTTATGAATTTTAATGAATTGATCAATCTGCTATTTAGAAATGTAGTTGACTTCTCTCCCTTCCCCCATCAATTCTCTGCTCAGAAGGTCGTGACACGAGACAATGACAACTGCTAACCACGATGACAATAATTTATGCAAATGCTGCTCCTGCTCTGCTCTGGTCGAAGCTTTAACCAAGTATAGCTATACTAATACATGACATATGACATCTCTCGCCTCCAGTCCTGATGAACTACATGCTAACTTCCCTATTGTCCCATTCTTCAAATCTGTCTCCACTAATCGTCAATCGCTCTCAATATTAAAAACATCCGCATTGCGTCTCAATCTAGGTTCAATAAAACTGCGATGACTTCTGCCACTGCGTATGGTTTTCTATGAAGAATCAACGTGAACAGTGAACACTGAATGCCGTAGAATCAGAGCAGAGTCCATGTCAAAAATGCGCAACCAAGTCTTATCAGCAAATGACTATTGGACAACATCAAGTTGGCTTGGAAATTGATGAATATTCTAAAAGTCTCGCTCAAAGCCAACTAGAACAACCCACTACTATTACTTTGAACAGTTGGACACACTTGATTAAATGCTAGGTAATTTAGTTCCACGTCTGTCCAGGCCCAGGGGTCAACGATTTCTCCAGCAAATAAAATATGAAATAGCATTTCTTCATCTTAGCCGAAACTGCTAAATGTATAATGGAGCAAAGAGGTAGGTTCTTTATTGGTTTGGTTTATTAATACCCTTCGCCTAACCATACCATAGTCCTACCAAATTGACGCTGATGACAGGGGCTACTCACTTCTGAAAAGGTCAAGGACCAGTAAGGACAAGCAAACAGAAGTCATTATATATTCTTCACCCTCGAACTTACGAACCTTACCGTTGTTGAGCCTTGAGACAGAAGTATAAGTCCTTAGTGGGGTTTATTTTTCGTTTTGGTTATCGGGCAAGGACATGGTCGAATAACTGGATTCGATGGCATACAACATAAATAAATGAGCAAATGTTTCCAGGGATTAACCAAAAATTTCAAGACAAATTTCAGACATAGTATGGATGAATATAAAATGAATCCTGTTTCTATTTGCAATGCTCTCTCTGTTTAATATTCCTTCGACTAGGGTATATAGTCGAAGGTGTCCACCTTAAGAAAACAACAATCCGAGTCATAGCCATGCACCAAAGAATGAGGCATCGAACCTACCCAGAGAATAATTATTGTGGTATTATATCTTGAACGCTCAACCTTGCCTGGATGGGCATGGGAAGAATACAGAATAAAATTAAATACGCAGCAGCATCAAGACAAATCCGGTCCGACCAGCATCAGTCTCCACGCCTCGGAGAGTCAGGCATTCAAAGTCAGTAGGTAAGTGACCCATGGAATGGATCGAAATGAAAACTAGCACTATAAAATATAAAACATGCAGCCTTGGTCGTGCCATTCAGAAGAGATTAAACTAGGTAGTGTCCAGCGCCCACGTAGTAGATATTATTATCCAGCATATACTTAGGTTCAAATGCCTTTTATCTATGATTTGCTATGACGTCCGTACTTCAACCTCTGGTCAAACGCTGCAACTCCACTTCCACTCCCAACTCACTTCAATCCTCAAAGAATCAAAGTCAAAAGCATAGCTCATGGACACGGACAGGTGATTGCACTTTAGGACAACCTTCGCAAAAAAGCCAAGAATGAAAGTAAAAAATATGATTTTTTGCTCTTTCCTCGTACTCTTCGCCTATTATCTCCAAGAGATTTAAGTCAGCGTGCAATAGGGTTGTTCTTACTTTCATTACATAATCATCCTGGCTTCACTTTCGGATCCTATATTTTTATTTTTGAGCAAGTTATATCACCTTGAGACTCTTCAACACGACTACCAGTCAAACTAAAATTCATATAACTGCGATATATCTATGTAACTCTAACCCTAGAACAAAATAATGACACTGCCTTAACACGAAAATGGTAGAAATACTGAAGATAACACCTTCCATTTGAGGTTGTCACATTTCATGATTCAACAGTGCAGGTGATACAAATCAAATAAGACACATTCCATGATTCTGTCTTGGGATGAGCTCTTATGTCTGATCTTGTGTAAGAAGTTACTCAAATTTAGGTAATACTATACTACCCACCTTCTACCAAAGAACAAAGGAAAAGACAAAATAAATGAAAAATAAAATTATACTCTTTCTCTATACATTGTACGTGGATGGATGATCACTAGCGAGGCGACACCGACGACGACGACGCAGCCTATTTTCTTTCATCTTCACAGTACAATTATGCCTTCCAGCTATCCATACGTCGAGCATCCCCATGTCGTAGATATTCCATTCCAGTTTAGACATCTAATGAATTTCCATTACGCTATGTCTCTATCTGGTTGTTATTTGAAGCCTTAGAACATTCTCGACATGCTATAAAAATGTCGGCCGAAAAATATGTTGACAAGCTTAAATTTGGATTTGGAATGCCTATTCCTTAAACTTCAAAAACATATTTCTTCATATTTGCGCGAAGCATACCATGCAACGATCCTGCCTCTGGTTAGTGGTCATCGTACAAGTCGTAATGTAATACGGCTGGGATGGGGCAGTAAGAAAGCCCTAATTGGCAAGATAAATAAAGAGACGAGAATGATCGCTCTAATAACAACTTGACTTTGAATTTTCTCGGCAACCTCGTGCAGAAAGAAGAAGCGCCTAGCTAGTTCGTGTAATTTCTCTACCATCCCATAATCTGGCATCTGCCATACTTCGCCTTGGTTGATGTTAATGCCCTTGTATTATAGTTTGTCTTGTATAATATCACTCTCATTTCAAGAACTTCACCGTGTTAAATTATTTCCAACCCAGCTCACTTTATAGCCATAGCTCTAACTCTGATGAGTCCAAGTTCTATGAGCGTATACCTTCGGACGTACAGGTAACGAAGGTAAAGTTTAATACCTGGTTTGGCTCACTATAGACATGCTCTGGTAGTAGACGTAACAAAGGCTCAGCCAGGTACGTTACATCATGCTCAATCCACATACCATCACCATTTACCTGAGTCACGATCCCATCATTTCCCTTTCAACCTCATGTTCATGTACCCACGCCATGCATGCTCTCAAAGTCAATGGACACTTCCCTCCTTATTCACATCACAAAGACTTCTAATCTTACCGTATATGTTGGCATCTGGTAATTTAACAATCCTTATTTCCGTAACCGGGTCTAAATATAAATATTTTTCGCGGCAAATAAGTACCAACGGTTGAAAAAAAGAATGTATTTGGCTTCCACAAAATTAAATTAAATTTTAAATTAAGGACTTATAATTTACAAAATATGTAGTGAATCTTTATAGTTATAGTCTGGCAGAGTGTAAGAGCATAAGCATTTTAATTTTAAACTTAATTGGGAAACAGGAAACAAAATGTGTCATGTCCCATTCATTACTAAAAGTTAACTATAACCAAGGCCATAGGCCATCCCACAACAAACGAAAACCAGATACTAATAACAAATATAAATTAGCAAGCACACTTGAAATGAATGAATTCTGATAATGTCCTCAAAATATTATAGCTTAACGCAATCTAATAGATAAATTTTTAATTGGTTATGGCTACGAACGTCATCTCATGTAATAAGCATACCTTAGTACGTCAGCTTCTCATTGTTTTAAAAATAATCATATATGGTCAACTGACATTGTTCAGGAAACACGTACGAAGTACGGGGACAAGACCTTACAAAGTCCCTTAGCTGAATTTTATATTCTTACAGCTGTTGTGCTGTGAGAATAAATACCATGCACATCTAGATCCGCAGATAAAAGGCACGGAGATGCACACAAAAATACAATTTATTTTCATTTTCTATCTCACACTGCAAACCATGGCATTCAAACTATTATTAATGGACCTAAAGGCTAGAGGCAGGTCTATATGTACACATCAACTCTCGTTATTGAATTGTTTCAACGGAAACCAAAAGCAAGCAATAAGCTGACCTTTTTTTCCCTCCATTAGTGAAAACCAATGACGAGGTTAAGGAGGAATCAAGCATGTTTGTGCGGTACTTAATTCGCTAATCCTCATTGAAACACTAATACAAGGGAATAAGAGATGTAGATAGATATCTGTAAATTGTTCATGAGGATCAGGTCACAGGCAATTCTAAATCAAATAAAACTAAATTGAGGCTCAGGTTTTCAAGGTACAAGGTAAGGTGAGCTGACAAGTATTTCCTTCCTTATCATAATCATTTACAATGTCTTCTTATCAGTGGTGCTTGTCCACGGTCTTGTGGCTTTGGCAAGTAGCAAATGGCAGAATGAGCCTACATCAGTCCAGGTACGCAAGATCTTCGAATCAGTTTGAAGAAATACCAAATCGTACAGAACCCAGACCGAGGAACGGGAAAATAAACAAATATGGGCATGTTACATAGCATTCCAGATTCCAGGCCAGGAGTGGACTGAAGCTGTCATGGATAACGTAGAGCCCGTAAAATGAACAAAGAGAGACAGCAATAGAATGACGGGGCGAGACGCGAGGTAGACGGAGCTAGCTGGAACTCTCTGGTGATTCAGATGAAGAATAATGGGAAAAAATCACATCCACCTATCTGATATGAACTGTGAAGGTGAGCCCTTGAACTCGCTTCGCTTCACAGCACAGCCTCCACAATCCTCATCCTATCCTCCAATGTCCATGCTCATGTCCTCCTGCCTCTTCTGTAATCTTCCACGGACAAGGCAGCCATATATCCTCTCAGGTATTTCTAATTCTAATGCCATTCTCAGTGTTGAGTCCGCCCATCCAAACCCAAAGTCGTAGCCATGCACTTTTATCCACAAACAAAACGTATCCAACAGGACTACGGCTACATATAAAGATAAAGATAGCAAATCAACAAAAAACTACAAATGAATTGTGTACGGACCAGGTAAAGCGATAACCTGATGAACAAAGGAAGGAATCGTCATCCTCTCGTCAGTCAATAATAATAGCGTAAGCATAAATACATTTTTTATGAAAAAGAAAATGACCCTCCACCACGGCGTGTGAAGCGGTCACTCGTACTTTTAAGAAAAGAAAAGTACCTAAAACTTAATGCTAAGCCCAAAAGGTATAAGAAACGAACAGAAAGAGGTAGAGAGGCTGAACCTGAACGATTTGTCCTTGGCCTTTGTTTCCAAGGCACATGTTAATTTTAGCTACCCTGGTATCCCGGTATCCGCACGCGTTCCGAATGGTTTGCTAACGAAAACGTCAGTTTCATTCCTATTCCTAACGACAGAACAACCCTGCCTGCAAACTATGCGCACTCTTGTCTTCGCTGGGACTGGGACTGGACTGGCTTTCGTAAAACTTTTCGGAGCAGTTGACAGTAATAATGCAGTTCATCCGCCCATATGCATAACATAAAAATTTCAGCGAACTAGCGCCATTGCTGTCTAACATTTGCAATAAACAGATGCAAATCGTAAAACCAGCAAAGGCAAAAGGAATGATTCACACTCTGCATGTATTCTCGGGTAAACGATAGGCCTGACATCCCGAAATACCTAACTAGGTAATCTCAACTGTCAGAAAAGCTTGTCGCTGGTCAATAATCTTACAGTGTATTAAACTGCCAATTTATCAACACTTTATTTCTTTGACCTTTATTAGCCAGAACGTCCATATTATATAAATAAGTAGTGGAGAAGACTGCAGTACTGTGCTGCAGCTGTAAAATGAGTAGCTGTAGGCTGTATATAGGTATACGGGTGCTGCTGGAAACAAATATATTGCAGGCTGGCTAAGCTCGGCTGCTAGAGCCGCTATACAAAGAAAATCGATCCGAATCCTAAATCCGTATCTCTAGTAGTTTCTTTGTCAGCATGCTCGCTCCTATATTCTGGCCAGACAGACAGACCCAAGCCAAGCCCAAGACTCATGCCTTGCCCTACCATATTTCCAGATCTCCAGTTTAGCTAGGGACCCAGACAAGACCCGGGCCCGAAGACTTTGGAACAAAGCAAGACAAAAAACGGAAGACCAAATTCAGGGAACCCCTAATCCATTCAGATATAGATTTAAGTTTTTACTGCATACACTTCCTCTCGGTTTATGGTTCGTAGTTCGGAACATGGACCCAAAACCGAAGACGCAAAAATACAATGTTAGAATAAGCGTTAGAATTATATTGATGCCTGTAGACATTGCATGATGAAGAGCATACAAGGATGTCTCGCAAGTATGGAGGCTTATCGTTTCATGGATAATGAATTTGCACTTTGAGTCACTGGCTTTTCACGAGAAATCCTCATTTCAGACAAGGGGTCAAAAGTCAATTTTGGTGTTAATAAACTCCATTCCTTGCTGCATCTTATGACTGCGACTTGTCTTGAGGAATTAGCAAAGATAACCCGATGCCATATGCCTTTCTGTCCATGAACTGAACAGCCTCTCGGCTAATAAAAGTCAAAACATTTAGTTAGGATAGAATGAACTTTAAAAGAGTGAAAGGTTATGAATGAACTCTCAAATAGTAAATGCTAATGCTAGCTGCAGGTCGTTCACCATTCACAAACTCCTAGTGTGTTGCCTTTGATACACATTTGAAATATTTCAACACGATTTAATGTTCGATTGACGAGTGACCTACACGTTAGAGAAGCTTTGTCATTACTTTGTGACGGATTTGTTTACAAGAACGTGGAACGTGTCATTTGTTGACAATAACCCTAACCTTTCGTAACCATTATTGCACCATAGTTTAAGTTTATATCGAACATCTGATGACTGATGAAGATGAAAAAATCGTCTAGAATCTACAACGGTTTGACAATCCATCCATTATTGTAAAATTGATGTCTTGTTGATATTGATTACCTACTATAAATCTTGAACCTATTGCCAGTTCTGTTTTTCTTTTCCTTGTTAGCGTATGCCGCACGGATACAATTACTCATACCCCATAACTCTCCCCATTTAACATTCCAATTTCAAACGGAATTAATACTTAGGTAATCATTTAAACGAAGCTATTTAATATTCAATTTGTAGCTACAGATAGTATTTAAACTGAGAAGGAGAATGACATTTGAAATTATGAAGATATTATTTCCAACAAAATTAGCTCTTACTTCTAACTTCTGCAAGCCGCATAGCTAACTCCATATTTTATTTGCCCATTAACAAAAGAAAGACGTCGTAAAAGAGGCTGTGAGTTGTCTAGCCTGACTGGATTGCACCGAAATTATTGGGTCGAAAGTTATTCCACAAAGAAAAGGAAAGAAATATTTTTTACTCCATTCTTGGCAGTATTTTTCATTTCAGTTTTTAGTTGCGACTGGAAATTCGAGGGTTTGCTTATTGTATAGAATTACCTCACGTCACCCTCCTTGTCTACCCTACGCCTTATGCTGCTGCATTCTGTATTTTACAACAATTCAGTCTAGACACTAGATGGCTAAGGTCTTAGACCTTAGATCTTCTAACATACATAGCTCATTCACACTGCAGATTTGCATCAACGGAACACAGCAACAGCATAATTCAACTACGGATGATTTTTTTTAAACAATCTAGAACGCTACTGAAAATAAGATGGGATGAAGAACTATGAATTTGATGATTGATACTGACAACTGACACGTCAACTTAATTGATGGCAAGACTGATTAAGCTTTAAGCTCTGGCATAATACAATACTGAGCGTCGAAAAAATGCGATCGTCAATATGCAATACTACTAACACTAACTACTAATTGGATGAAACAATAGTGATAGCTGGATGACTGAGATGAAGTTTAGGAGCAATATTGTAAACAGTATCATTCTTATTTATAAAGAAATGACAACAGAATGCAGACATACCTTGACGTCCGACAATTTCGGCAACATGTTCTGAGCTGGGTACGGGGACGCATTCGGTCATGTTTTGACTCTTCTTTGGGAGCAGTCCGCCGAAGGCGGAGCGGAACGAATCCTCGTAGTGTCCGTTGAGAGCGGAAGAAGAGCCAAGCGGGGATGCTGATGAGAAGAGGCTCTGGAGGCCGGCGTGATCGTGGGAGCTGAGTGCGGGGCTGGCACGACTTCCGTTTGCCGTCATGAATGATGAGGACGAGGTCATGGCGGCCAGGGACTCCGAGGTCAAGCCGAGCATGGAAAGCTCGAGGGCGAGCTGGAGTGCCCGCTGGTCCTCGAGGCCGGACCCGGGAGAGGAGAGGCAGTGGTCCATGTCTCCGAACATGTTGTTCACCATCGGAGCCTTTCTGTGGCAGAGGGGACTTCTTTGTTCAAATAATTGTGAAGAGTGATTGTAGAGCGACAAGTTCCTTCTCCTCCGGCGTCCAACACTCGTGTGAGAGCCAGACAGTCCCGCGGACCAGACAAAGGCAGCGGCGACGGCGGCCGTGGGCCAGTAGAACTCAACTCCACAAACTCCGCTCCGGCTAGCACAGAACTGCACCAGCCACCCACCACCCAACACACACAATACTTTTACACTCGAAGCAAATAGTAAAAGCATTTCCATCCTTCTGCTTGCTTATTGTGTTCTGTGTTGTATCTTGTATCTAACTAAACTACATTAATTAAAACTGGCTGAAACTATGTTCAGCGTGATCTCAAATGAATTTTTATACCTAGTTCAAAATAACTAAACCAATGAAATAGTAACGTTTTATTTACCTTTTGAGCCAACAACCCAAGCATAAGTATAAAATAATAGTTAGTTAAAGTGGCTGACAATATTTAGGTTCAGGTTTCAATAAACAAATCTGTATATTCGGTATTTTAATTTCATAACTAACTAGACGCATTTCACGGCACCATTTAAGTCTCAAGTTAATTAGATAGACCGAATATAGCATTTATGGCCCCTGGTGTCTGGTGTCTAGATCTAGAAATAGCACTTCCATCTATGAAAGTCAGCTTGTACTGTGCGCAGTACAAGCAACATAATGGTACGAGCGCGACACTGATTGAGCATTGACTTAAAAATTGACCCAAATCCTATTCATAAAAATCCGACTAGTGACAGTGACTAGTCCGAAAACTATTAAAATGTTTTTAAAAAAAGTGAAATAATTCTGCTTTTGTTGTAACAATTGAGTTTTGCGGTGGTGGTGGAGGGAGAGTGGAGAGTGGATTTTCATAAACCCTTTCTTTCCAGATATAGAAAAACGTTTCAATCTAGTTCGAT